>PVIJ01003813.1:76442-128281 GCA_004024925.1 Scalopus aquaticus | reverse complement strand
GCTTGTAATGCTATATATTTTCCTCTTATTACTGCTTTTGCTGTGTCCCAGACGTTCTGGAAAGTTGTGTCCTCGTTGTCGTTCATTTCTAGATATTTTTTAGTTTCTTCTTTGATCTCTTTTTTGATCCATTGGTTTTCCAGTAATGTGGGTTTCAGTCTCCATGACATAAGGAGGTTTCTTTTTTCCTTTTTATGATTTATTTCCAGTTTGACTCCTTTATGATTGGAGAAGAAGGCTGGTACGATTTTGATCTTAGTGTATCTGTTGAGGTTTGTTTTGTGGCCTAATATGTGATCTATCCTGGAGTATGTTCCGTGTGCACTTGAGAAAAATGTGTATTCAATTTTTCGGGGGTGAAGTGATCGATAGATATCTGTTAATCCCATGTGGTCTAGGTCCTTATTTAGAGCTTTAATGTCCTTGGTTACTTTTTGTCTTCTTGATCTGTCCAGTAGAGAAAGTGGGGTGTTGAAGTCTCCTACTATGTACATATTTTCTTTAATGTCTGTTTTCAGGGATGATAATAATTGTCTGATATATTTTGGTGCTCCTTCATTTGGGGAGTATATGTTGATGATTGTTATATCCTCCTGTTTTATTGTCCCCTTTATCATGATGTAGTGACCAGCTTTGTATTTTTTTACCTTTTTAAGTTTGAAGTCTATTTTATCTGATATAAGTATAGCTGTTCCTGCCTTCTTTCTTGGTCCATTTGCTTGTAGGATTGTTTTCCATCCTTTAGCTATTAATCTCTGTTTATCTTTCGCAATTAAGTGTGTTTCTTGTAGACAGCAGAAGGTTGGGTTCTGTTTTTTGATCCATCCTGCTATGGTGTGTCTTTTAATTGGTGTGTTTAGTCCATTTACATTTAGAGTTAATATTCATATACTGTCATCCATATTTGTCTTTTTTTATTTTTATTTTTTTTTTTTACCTTTTTGTGGTTCTAGTCCTTACCTACTTCCGTATTTCCTGGTCTTTCCTCTGTTGGTTTTGTCTTCATGGTTTCTTGTAGTAAGTTTTGGAGTGGGGGTTTGGTAGTGATGAATTTCTGTAGTTTCTGTTTGTCAGAGAAGGTCCATATTCTTTCTTTGTAGAGGAAGGAGAGCTTTGCAGGGTAGAGTATTTTTGGTTGACATTTGTTGTCATGTAGTATATTACATATGTCTCTCCATTCTCTTCTTTCCTTTAATGTTTCTTCAGAGAAATCTGATGTCAGCCTGATTGGCTTTCCTTTGTAGGTTATTGGTTTCTTTGTCCTTGTAGTTTTCAATATATTTTCCTTGTATTGAATTCTTGATAGTTTTACTATCATATGTCTTGCTGTTTTTTTCCTTTCATTGTAATAGTTTGGAGATCTTCTGGCTTCCTGTATGTCGGTTTTTGTTTCCTTTTTCATGTTTGGAAAGTTCTCTTCAATCATCTCCTTGAGAAGTTTCTCTGTTCCTTTGTCTCTCTCCTCTCCTTCTGGGATTCCTATGATTCTGATGTTTCCTTTTCTCATGGTGTCAGATAGTTCCTGAAGCTTTTCCTCATTCTTCTTCCTTTGTTTTTCTTTTTCCTTTTCTATCTTGGTTCTTTCAGTATCTTCATCTTGCAGAGTGCTTATTCTTTCCTCCATGTGTTTTAATCTACTTTTATGGCTCTCTAGTAATGTTTGTAAATCCTCCATTTCCTTCATTTTCTTCTTTATGGATTCATTCTCGTTTTTCAGTTCTTCATTTATATTCCTCAGTTCTTTGTTCTTTTCATTTAATTCTGTTATTTTTTTATTATGGCAATTCTGAATTCTTTATCTGTTAGGCAGATGTAATCTTCTATGTCCATATTATTGGGTTCTGAAGAGGGATTTTCTTTCTGTGGTGTTTGTTTTGAGGGTCATTTGTAATTTTTTTTCTTTCTGTTGTTGGCCTGCTTTGCTCTGATCATTGCATTCCTGTGTTGTTGGTGCCGGCAGGCATGGTTCTTGGTTCTACTTGCTGAGGAGTGTTTGTTGTTTCCTAGTGTCTGAGTTGCCTTGGCTGTGGCTGGGTATCTCCCGGATTTTCTTTTTTCTCTGTTGAATTTCTGTGTTTTTGTGGCGTGTCTCCAATGTGTTTCTGGTTCCGGGTGGAATTAGGGTAGAAAAAGGGGTGGTGGTTTGTAGTTAAAAAAAATATATATATATGTATATATATATATATATATACACACACACACACACACACACACATATATGTATAGTAATAATAATAAAAAAATTAAAGCAGAAAAAAGATGTATTGGTTAGATGTAAGCTTGGGGAGAGTTTTGTAGTCCTTTTGCTTTTAGGTTTTGGAGTTTCCAGGTAGGCCCCCTGCTAGGGTTCAACCCCCCTTTACTGTGTCAGATGTTCCTGTTGTCCTACTGTTGCTGCTGTCGTTTTATAGTTGTTAGTAGTCTTTCTGTTCTTTCTCTCTCCGTCCCCCTTTTTATTTTTCTTCTTCCCCTCAGTGTTTGCCTGGGGATTATCCCTGCCCCTGTGGTTATGTCTGGTGGGGAGGGTTCGAGAGTTCCTGATCTTAAGTTTCTTTTCTGCTGCTTGGGCCCCACTTCTCCACAAGGGGGTGCAGGGGTGGAGGTTGTGGGCAGCTGTTGGTGTCCACCTAGGTTCTGGGGGGCCACTGTGTAACCTCCTAGAAGTTGGGTGTGGGGCCACGGCAGGGGGTGGGGGGGCGCTCTAGTTTCCTTTCTGTAGCCCTCCTGTGTGCCAAGATGCAGACACTTTGTGGAGGAGGGTGTGGTTGGAGACAGTTCCAGCAGGAGCCTGTATCCCGGGTCAGGTTACCTCCAGTCAGGTTAGAGAAAAGTAGAGTTCTTTAACATCAGCTCTTGGTGTCAGGTTACAGAGTAGGGAGGAGATTGTTTGAGGTGGTCTCTGGAGTTTTTCCGGCTAGACCAGTTTCTCAGGCCAATATATCACCTAGCAACCAGTGAGGGATTAGGACCCCACTGGGTGCTGGCATTTTGTCTTCCCCACTAAGATGTTACCTAGCCCCAGGTGGGGGATGGAAAGCAGTGACCCTAGAGCTTTCCTGCACTTCAGAGCTGCCACGCAGGGAAGAGAGGGGGCTCCTGGGGTGGGGGAGTGGGGGTCGCTTTCCCGTTAGTTGGCCAGAGCCCTCCAACCCCACCGCGGTTTCTAACCTTGTATTCAGTGGTGCTCCGTAAAGCTGATTTGACCTCCTCTCCTTTCTTTTTTTTCCACCGTGTGGGGTTCGGTGTCTTTTCTCTTCTTTTTACTCCGACTTTTCGGTTTATCTTTAAGTCTAAAGCACCCACAGGGATGATTGTATTGTGTAGGGCATTCAGTTATCCTGAGATCGGCTCTCAAAATTAGGGATTTTTCTGTCCATAAACCTATATTTTGTGGGAGAGCCTAATCCAACCATCTGTTTGCCGCCATGTTTTGTGGGCGTGTCCAGAATTCAGAATTTGAAGCCACATCTGTTTGACTCTAGGGCCTAGCCTGTAACAATTGGGTTAGGCTCCTGGCCATTAAGATGGTTTCATTCACTGAAATACCCACCAAGAGCAGTTCTGCTGATGAGACATTCTCTAGATATGTGAAGGTAAGATTGCACCTAACATTTATAAGTATTGTGCTATGCAGACTTTGCCATTGCAAGTTGAAGAATTTGCTTCTGCATGTCATGGAAAGCTTTGTTAAAATTAAGTGACATGTCATATCATCAAGAAATAAGAATTTAAATGCAAGAGAGTTCCAGTAAGAAATGTCATACACTGTTAGATCAAGAGTGATTCATTCCTCTCTTCTACATAATGTTCTTTTTCATATGCTCATGCAAGAATGTAAAGATTTGAAGCAAATATTCACAAAACTTTTTTAGCAGCTGCAGATTTCTTTATGCCTAATTCAGATTTATTCTGCGTTAAGACGTTACAAATGGCCTTCTTTCTGGTTTCTTGTCTTTAAAGAACACCAGATGTGAAACTCATGCCCCCTCTACTGGTCAACCACATTTTGTGATGTCTCCCTAAATAGGCATCCATCCATTCCTGTAAAGATAATTTGATACTTATTTTAGTGCCTTGATGCTATTTTGGTGAACAGAGTTGACAGTGAAAAAGAGAGAGGGATATATGTATATTTTTTGAGGCAGACAAACCAAGAACCTGGTTTGTGGGCAGAGTTTGTATAAGAACTTGTACAAAAATTGGGGGGCAAATGTTGATCAGCTTGAGAGGCTTCCATTGCCACCTTGGCTTTACAGCTTAAAAAGCTATTAATTTTCTTCAAGTCATCATTGAATCACATTGATTTGGTTTGCAGTCTGTTTTTGGGTGTATCTCTACTCCATTTACCCTGAAGTTGGTGTTCTTTTTTCTTCCTGTGTTTACATGTCAAATCTATTCATCAGAGTAAAATGAGGACTTCTGAGGGCAGAAATCACATTTAATTTTGTGTCAGGTTCAGTCCCCAACTCCCAAATAGTGCACATTACACAGTAAATAACAATTATGCTACTTAGCTACCCCTTTCAAATTGCCACATAAGAACAGAAAACATCCCCATGCAGCAGTCCAAGGAAATCCAAATCAAAAGGATGAAGGAAGATGCTGACCACTCCCCAGCAGACTAAATACAGTGATGGCATTGTTGTTCCCATAATCACTATTTCAGGATATGTTGTTTCCAAGACACTAAAGTTCAATGATCAAGTTCTGAAAACGTCTGTTAAAATAACTTCCCTTTCCTCCACTCCTGAACTTCTAAAGTCTTAAACACTGGAGGATTAAACAATGTGGTTATTTTATTCCTTTCAATTCACATAATACTTGACCACGAAAACCTGATAGAATCCCAAAAGCTCTGGGAATCAAAAATCTGGACAGGAGGCAAGGTTCTGTGGGCAGGATGCCTGGAGCCCTGGGCTCCTCCCGTTTCGGCTCCACCCAAACCCGTAAATATTGGAGAGTCACTTTAATTTAGTTTGTGGCTCAGTTTCCTTTTTTGTAAGGTAGTGATCGTATTTGCTTTATATACTAACTTCACTGGATAGTATGCGATGTATAGGAAAGCGCTTTGGGAACTCTTCATTCCTAGGTCTTGTTTTCACTCTAATCTCTCCTGAGGAGAGTAGAGGAGTCACATCACATCCACGTCTACTCCATTATGCAGCCCTACACTAGAGGATTCTGGCTGCCTTCAGACTGGAGCAAGAAAAGCCTGCCCTGGCTATAAAGGACCCTACATATCACAGCTCCCTGCTCTCCTCACAACACAAATTATTTAAGAGCACGTGGGTCCCTGTCTTATTTGGCCATTTGGGCATTCAGCCCTGATATAGCCTGGCTGCAGCCTACATATTTGAATTTATTATTCACGTTTGTAATTAGCACTATTTAAGCCCCAGGAAAACATTTTTCGTCTCTCTTAATTTATGTCCTCAAAACAGAATGCTCTGAAGGTTTGTGGATGGCACTGTTCTGAAGATGCGACTCCACACTGCTTTGAACTGTGAAGAGCATTTATTTGAATGATGTAAGTGCTTAGATAAGAGGAATGACAATCAGTTCTTCAAATCTTTTCTTTCAAGAAGAATGAGTAAATTTTTCTATATCTAATTATTTTCCAATACTGCTGATTACACTTTTTTGTGTGTTCACAAATTAGGGCACTTTTACAACTGTTACACATTATGGCTGAGGAATATTTTGTGCAGCAAATAATTAATGTCCCCCTTATATGCCTTATATAACAAGCAAGATATAACTATAACATTCATGAGCTTGGTATCAAAGCTTTGTGGTGGCGACTAGGACAATAAATACTCGGTTAGGAATTGTTGTACTTTCATAAACTGTTTAATAATATTAACTAAATTTTAAAGACTAAAATTCAAATTAAATAAGTTTAATTTTAAATGTTGATATTTGTGAAATCTAATTTACATTATTTTCTTTACATTTTAGTAGATGGCTTTTGAATATTTTAGGATAGGTAACTTTTTTGACAACATGAATAATAGTTATTATGTATTAATTTTTTCTGTTTAGTTTACATTTTTGATGAAAATACAATGAAATTTTATGCAATTTGAATACACTTACATTTTAATTTTGAATCATAACTATTGGTAGGACACAAATTATGTGAACATCTTCATTAATTAGTGATTTTGCTAAAATAAAAGAAAGGAAAATAGTATCCTCCATAAATATTGATTGAATGAATAGATAAAATTAAAATTTAGAAAATATTAAACCACTTTTAAGAATGTGCAGTCCACCCCAGAGCAGTAAAAATTTAGGATATAAGCAATGTCTTATGTGGGTTTGTTAAATGGGGATATGAACTGTGCCATGATTGTGGAGGGGGAGGGATTTCTCAGAGTTTTGTTAAACTTACTGCATCTGTTGGAATAGAAATTTTCCTTTAAAGCTTTTATTTACGTATGAAAAGCAGAGTAGGTGTGAGACTTAAACAATTTTTTTAAAGATTTATTTATTTATGCGTATAAGCTGGGGTGCAGGCCAGAGGTATGGGGCAGTGAGAGGGTTCACCAGAGACAGTGGCAGCAGAACAGGCAGATTGACTGAAATACACTGCTGAGGGGAGCAGTGGGCAAGGCAGGAGAAGTCTACTGTGCCATGTGGGAATCTCCCCAGCAGGGCATCAAACTTGAGCTGCAGCTGCTGAGAGCTCCACAGCACTGCACTTAGCCCATTGCGCCACCAGGAAGGCCCTAAACAAATATTTAAGGTAAACATTGGACTTTGGAGAAATTTTGCATTTCCTAAAGATTGTGGTGGACTACATTCCCAGGGCTGAGCATTTACACATATGAGTGCCTGGGTGTGCACACACACGTGTACATATGTGTGTACACAGCTTGAGCTCTCCTTTCCCAGGGCTTCAGTGGAGAAGTTTAAGAAACTCTGGAAGAGATAATAAACAACTGACTCTAGACAAAATTACTATGCATAGAAAGGGAAAGAAAGAATCCTTAAAAAGCCGGAGGGAGGGAAGGGAAAGGGCACAAAATGGAATAGAAAAGAACACAAGGGACCATGGAGATGGATCACGGGTGAATTGGTGGTGGGCTACCCAAGGGGAATGCAAAATGTAAAAGACATAAATAACAATAAAAATATATATTTAAAAAAAAAAAGTCCTTCATTTGAAGATGATTGAGACATTTCACTCCTTGGCTAGTTTGATTGTTTTTGTGTGTGGCACAAATGAGACCAAGTCATTAACTGTGTTCCTGAGTGGGTGGTTAACCCAACTCTTTACCTTGGCTGACATGGTCCAACCTTGGCCAGCTAGTCTGCCAGTGTGTAACTGCGTCACTGACAAAACTGATGGAGCAAGTGTGGAAGGAATAGCACAATCTAACAGTGCTTTGGAAAAACAACCCAATGAACGCTTCCTTCGTGCAGATCTGTGCTCTGAGTGGGCAGTTCTTCTGAAGCAGTAGGAAAGCCCAAGTGAGTTCCATCCTCCTTTCTGTTCCTCTATGCTCTATTTTTTCTCACTTCTGCAATGTGGGAGTGGTAGTTTTAGGAGAAGAGTCAAAAGAAAAGAAACAAGCATATTAGGAGTTAGATGGCTTGTTCCTGGTCCTGCTGAGGGCACTAAATACTTAGGGAACTTGGAGCAAACTCAGTGAACATTGTGAGGCTTCCTTTTCCTTTATTGTGAATGAGCTTTTGGGTCATTAAATGATCTCTAAGATTTCTTCTTAGAGAAGAAACTAGTGTTCTGGATTTTTAAAAATACTTTCCTGCAAAGTTTTCTTTTTCTCTTGTAATCCCTCTAATGTGTAAGTTTTTTTTAAAGATTTATTTTTATTCATGCACACAAGAATTGGGGTGTAGGCCAGAGGTGCACGGGGTGAGAGGATTCATCAGAGACAGAGTGAGAAGCAGAACAGGAAGATTTACTGAAATACACTGCTGAGGGGGGCAGTGAGCAAGACAGGCAAGATCTGCTGCGTCATATGGGTTAGCTCCCTGGCTGGGGATCGAACTTATGCCACAGTGGCTGTTGATAGCTTGATAGCGCTGAGACTTTAACTCCTGCACCACCAGGGAGGTCCCTAATGTGTAAATATAATGATATTAAAAAAAAAAAGACTTGATCAGATGGCTTTTAGAATGTTGGTAGAGTCATGAAATTCTAGAATTCTTGAAATCTCAGGGTCATACCTGAATTGGAAGTATCAGTCTGAATAAATGATGCGTATCAAAGAAAGCATTAAAAGACATAAATAACAATAAAAATATATATTATATTAAAAAAAATAAAATAAAGAAAGCATTTCCTACCTCTCAAAAGGCTTAGAAGTAGAGAACAAACCAGAAGCATTAAGCAGCACTCCTATAGTCCAGATGGATAATTTCTGGGACATACTTTCTAGTCCCAAGGCAGATGACTCTGATATAGAAGACCAGTTATATCAAGAATAGAAAACAAAAATTAGTTACTATGGACTGAAGGAAGCTAAGATGAAAAATTTGCTTGTGGCAAATGTGCTGTATTCTACTGGTACTCCTTTAAGAAAAGAAAGATCTTCCTAATTATCAGTAATTCTTGATTTAATAAAACTTAACTCTGGGGGCTTTGTAATATAGATATATAAACAACTGGCAAATGAATAAAATTTGAAAACAAAAACCAAACTTAGCTCTGTGCTTAGTGGAACAAAACACTTTAAATGGTGTCTTCTTGCAACTTATCTCTCAAAATTCAGGAAAAAAATCTTTAAAATTTCTTAGGAAATGGGTTGTAAGATGAGAAATCAAGAGTAATGTCTAAGAAAATGATTCTGAAATGGTGACATAAATTGATTGGTTTTGTCTGTCAAACTATACTGAACAATGGGTTATACATTTTGTTTCTTCCCTTTACTTTTTTTGTGACCGTGGCATTATTTACATAGGTTCAATACAATCTATCTTCTTCATATTGGCCTGTGATTAGATTAAAAAAAAATCTGTAACAGAGGCCATGCCAGAGATGTCACCTCCAGAAATAAATTTTATCTAATTAGGTATATTAAACTCACTAATAAGAACAAGGGCAGCACTTTATGCTTACATAAAGTGAAATGTATGCTTAGAAAATCCTTGCAGAAAAGTTACCTTGAACATGATCTACAGCTAGTGAACTATCAGCCTTACAGTTAATAAAGGAGGCTACTTTCTAACAACCTAGGAATATTGACCGACTTGGGGATCTCGGAGAAAGAAGGACTCTACCTCGCAGAGACAAACTGTAGGTCTTCTGTTCCCAGACTTGGAAAGGACAGGTGGGTACAGCCACTCAGATACTTCTGGATGTGATCAAAGTATCACCAGGACTTTATGACACCTCTAGATAGAGGTAAATTCTCCAAGCATTAATGCCATATGGCTTTAGTGTCTTAAACCATGTGATAAGGAACTGTTCAAATATTAGTCAACACCTCTTGTGACACCTGTATAGAAATAAACTCTCCAAATAGAAATACCCCTTCAAGCTAAAGAAAATTGATGAGCAAGCCTATATGGTCAAATCTGTACCTAGGGGACAGGGCCTGGATAGAAGGAGGGGCTACGAAAAGCAGGAATGATACTTGCCCTACTGCCATTTTTAACTTAGCATATGAGGTACCATAACCACAAAACCAAACCAAAAAACCCAAACACCTGGCATGCCTAAGTCAACTAAGAAAATGTAGAGAAATACCCTGCCAGGCTCCTAATGAAGATCTAGCACCTTCTCATAAGCTGCTGGTGACCTAAAGCAAACTATTTTATAACCGCGTTTTGCAATTTTGCTATCTCCAGATGACAATAACCATTGCCATGTGATCACCACGTGAGGAGCTACTGGACCATCATCTTTGGAACTTCTCACTTTTTCTCCCTAAATACCTGCTTTGTTCTGTGCTGGGATTGCTCAGTGGGTCTGTAGTATGATCTCTCTTGCAAAAGAGTGAAAGTAAAAATTCTTGATGGTTTTGTGTCTCCTTTCGCAACTGGTCATTGTTGAAGCTGGGTGGTCGGGACTCCTGGTGCTTTTATTCTTCTCTCTCATCTGAGACACACTCTTATACTTCCATAAGAAAGATTGGAAATAATGGGGAGGGGCTGCACAAGATCAATATCAAAGAGATACTGTCATGCTTTCATGTAGACATTGTTTAGTCTAATTTTAATTCTGCTTGGAGTCTGTGTTCATTTTCAAAGCATGTGCTACTAGTGGAAATGACAAACCATCTCAAAGATAGTACTGGAGTTGGCAGCCCAGAACCAAGGAAAGTTATCTTCTGTGGCTGTGAAGCTGGTGTTTTCTGGCCTCCCTAGTGAGGTTAGTTTCTTAATGTCAAACAGCAAAGAAGGGAGCCAGGGTTTCCATATTTTTTGCTACATTCAGTGTGCATGTCAAAAACAGATCCAAAAACTATGGCAACTGAAAAATATTTGTTTTAATCAGTGTTTGGGAAACAAATGCTGGTATTTGGCTTCAAGATTGACTTCTTCAGCATTGATATTGGCAGATCCAATTCACAATAAAGTCCTACAGCACTTGTGTTGTTTTTTAAAAGCCCATATGGACTTTCTCTGTATAATCTTTGGCATATTTGCACATTTTTGTTTCCTGGAGGTTCCTTTGGATTTATTTGGCTCTGGTATCATGATTATTTATTGTATTTCCCCTTGCTAGAAAGAAAGAACACACTTGTTACATCCTGTCATTTATATATTTGAGTGTGTATTGATCTCCTACTGTGTACAATGCATTATTCTTGGCACTCTGGAAAGATATAAAAAATAAACCAGATATTATTGTCATCACAAAGCTCTTTCAGCCCAATCAAGATGACAGGTTGTGGGCCAGGCATTGAGCTAGGTGCTGGGGATGTAGAGGTGAACATAGAAAGTTCCTGATTTTATGTTGCTCCACTTAACTAGAACAGGTAAATACAGAGATTAGAGAAGTTCTTATGGAGAAAATAATCTTGAATCTGGATTCATAAAGGAAAATTTAGAGTTAGGCCAGACAAGTGGAGAGTGATGAAAGGTATCTATGAAAGAGAGGGAATGGCAAACACAAATAGAGGTCCAGGGACCAAAAAGAGCAAGTATAATATCCTTGCAGGTCTAGAAACCTGATCCACCCAGTGTCTCAGAGTGGATTAGACTCACTCTGAAGAGAGAGTCACAGGAACCAAATTATAGTACTGTGATACATAAACCAGACTAATAATTTGTTCATCTTTAATGAAATAAATGTCAAGCAGTCTAGACGCCTATGACCTGAGTATTTCTCTCCCCGTCAGTGGAGCTACACGAGAAGCCATTTATGTTCATTAAGATTGCTTTGCAGTCCTGGCATTAGAATTGGGAGTGGTTAGTTGCATGATTCAGAGTTTCCCAGTCTAGAATTGTTGATGCATGCACCTCTGCATGTGGATGGAGCTATAGGAATAGATTGACAAAGTCTAAGGGTTGTAAGTAGTCTCGTAAGTACAGTTGGATGTTACATTTTGATCATCATACTTTTTTCTGACTCTCGCTTTTATTGTGTGTGTGTGTGTGTGTGTGTGTGTGTGTGTGTGTGTGTGTGTGTGCGTGTCGGCCATCCATGATATGATTTTTTAAAACATAGTCATTTTAAAAATATAGTCAGTCAATTGCCAAATCTTTTAATTCTGCTTTCTAATGTCTCTTGAATCTGTCTACCTCTTTTAATTCCCACTGTCTCCTTAATCACTTGTACTAATTACTGATAAACTCCCATGTAGCCCTATTCTCCTTGAGTTTTGCCCTCCTTCAATCTCCAAATTTGGCCATGATGAACTTTATTTTTAAAATTTAGATATTATTGACATATTACATTGTACTTATTTTAGGTGTACAACCTAATGATTTGATAGCTGTCTAGACTGCAAAATGATCAACATCATATGTCTAGTTAACATCCATCACAACAAAGTACAAATTTGTGTGTGTGTGAGATCTTTTAAGATGGGCTCTCTTTGCCACTTCTATACATACAATTCAATGTTGTTAACTATAGTAACCACGCTATACATCATATCCCCAAACTTACTAACTACTGGAAATTTGTATCTTTTCACTACCTCTACCAGTTTCATCAATTCCCAGTCCCCTGCCCCATAACCATCTCTCCGTTCTTTCTATCTATGAGGTGTTTTTGTTGTTGTTGTTAGTTGGTTTGCTTAAATTCCACATATAAGTAAGATTATACAGTATTTTTTTCTGTCTAAGTTATTTCACTTAACTCAAGATTCATCCATGTTGTTGTAAATGGCAGAATTTCCTTTTTTGTGATAGAATAATATTCCACTGTAATGATGGAGATACATTCTGAGAAATGTGTTTTTGGGTGATTTCATCATTGGGCGAAGGTCATGGAATGTAATTATTCAAACCTATATGGCATAGCCTACTACCTACCTAGACTATCCGAACTAGTCTTTTGGGACCACCATCCTAAATTCTGTCCATCATTGCAACATTAAGTGATGCATGACTGTGTGTTACCTTTTCTTTTTTTTTTTTAAGATTTATTTATTTATGCATACAAGCTGGGGTACAGGCCAGAGGTGTGGGGCGGCGAGAGGATTCACCAGAGACAGAGTGGGGAGCAGAACAGGCAGATCAGAAATACACTGCTGAGGGGAGCAGCGGGCGAGGCAGGAGAGGTCTGCCGCAACATGTGGGATTCTCCCTGGCCGGGTGTCGAACCTGCATCGCGCGCTGCCAACAGCTCCACAGCACAACGCTCAACCGCTGCGTCACCAGGGAGGCCCCTACCTTTTCTTTATCCATTTATCTCTTGATTCCAGGTCTTGGTAATTGTTAATAATGCTGCATTGAACAAGCACTGCGGGTATCTCTTTGACGTAGTGATTTCATTTTCTTTGGATATATAGAGTCAGAATTGGAATTGCTGGATAATATGGTAGTTTGATTGATTGATTGATTTTTAATTGAGGTAATATCAGAATGCCCCCCCATCAAAATAACCACCATTGTGCACCCACTACCCACTCACTTATATTCCACCACCATAGACCATTGTGCTTCCTACCCTCTTTCTCCTTACCTCTCCCTAGTTTTAATTTTTTGATGAACCTCCAGTCTGTTTCCATAGTGGTGCCACCAACTCACATTCCCACTAACAGCGACTCTTGTACTTCTTATCTTTTTGATAATAGCCATACTAACAGGCATAAGGTGATTGTTATCTTATGGTGGGTTTGATTTGGGGTTCCTTGATGATGAGTGCTGTTGAGTATCTTTTTATGTATCTGTTGTCCAGTCATATTTGGAAAATGTCTATTCAGATCCTCTATCCATTTTGTAATCATATTGTTTTTGGCTTTGAGATGTATGAGTTTCTTATGCTTTTTAGATTTTAATCCCTTATTAGATATATATTTTATCAATAGTCTCCCATTAAGTAGGTTGCCTTTTCATTTGTTGATGGTTTCCTTTGCTGTGCAGAGACTTTTTAGTTTGATGCAGTCTCATTTATTTTTGCTTTTGTTGCCTTTGCTTTTGACATCAAATTAAAAAAAAACCGTTAGCTCCTCTGTAAAAGAGCTTATTTCTTCTGTTTTCATCTAGGAGTTTTATGGTTTCAGGCCTTAAATTCAAGTCTTTAATCCATTATGAGTTGATTTTTGTGTGTGGTGGAAGATATGGGTCCATTTTCTTTCTTTTGCACGTGGCTGTCCAGTTTCCCAAATACCATTCATTGAAGATTGTCTTTTCTCCAGCGTGTCTTTTTGGCTCCTTTGTTGTAAATTAATTGACTCTGTGTGTGTGTGTGTGTGTGTGTGTGTGTGTGTGTGTGTGTGTGTGTTTCTAAGTTCTTGATTCTGTTGCATTCATCTATGTGTTTGTTTTTATGCCAATAATATGCTGTTTTGATGACTATAGCTTTGTAATAGAGTCTGAAAACAGGGAGTGTGATGAAGAAGCACTCTCTAAAGTACAAATCCTTTAAAACGCTTGAATGTCTTCCCATAGGGTTTGGAATTGTAGTAATGAGGATCTTGATAGAAAACAGAATTTACCCCAGATGGTTCAAAGGAAGAGACTTTAATGAAAGTACTACTTGCAGGTGTACAGATGAGGTCGAAGAAGCAAAGAAAGAATGGAAGGACACCCAGAGACTAGCCACAGAGGAAGCTGTAACCACTGCTAGGGCTGATTGAAGGAGAAGAACTAGAGTTTCTGGCACATAGTAAAACCTGGACGAGGGGGCAATTTGTGGAGCTTTAACTACAGAGGGTACTACTACCACTATAGGTATGACACCAAAGCATGAAGGGAAGGAACACCATGACCGTTCATCTTTCCTGCCCACAGGTGACCTCCCAGAGACTCCCATCATCCAAATTGTATGGGAAGCCTGCTGGCAAGTTGTTGGGTAATACAGTCTGCAAGTCAGCTTACTGGGACACAGAACAGTGAAGAACAGGGCGCGGGTAGGAGGGAGACATTGTAAATGATGAATAATCAGTGCAAGGATTCATAAAAATAATATCTGGATTACTGGATAGTATTATTATAAGGACTAAACAAAGAAAAGTTCGTGAATGTACTTGTCACAGAGTGTGTGCTCTGTGAATTAACATCCTTTCCTGTTTTTCATATCCCACTCCCAGGTAGGGGATATGTTAGACAAGTGTTTGCTAAACTAGGTCTAGTACTTTCTCTGGGCCATTATTATTATTTATTGTAAGGAGAAACATCAATGGTGTTTCTAAGCCTCTCCCTAAGAGAAGAACCCCCTTCTTCATCAGACTTGAAGCCCCTTATTCTTTTCCTTCTTCCCATTTTTTATTTATAAGATATTTTAATGGAAACTTTCAAATTTATGTAAAAATAGAATAATATAGTGAACTTCCATGTGTCTCTCACTCACTATAAGAAAATAGCAACAATTTTTTTTCATTCACCTGTCTACCTTTTTCTTGTTAGCCTATTTTAAAACAAATCCCAGAAATCAGATCACTTTACCGGATAGCTTTATAACCAAGAAGGCCTTCAAGTTTTTATAGCACCATTGTGCCATTATTCTAATAAAAACAAAGACACATCTTTAACTTTACCTAATGTTCCTTCCTTGTTCAGTTTTTTCCAGTTGTCTCAAGGTGTCTTTTTTTCTGGTTGGTTTGTTCATATCAGTATTCAGACAAGTTCCCACATCTGTAATTCCTTTTGATTAAAATTACCTTGGAGGCAAGTTGTGGCAACCACTGGATGGGGCACTGGAATACTACATTGCAGGTAGTATTCTCTCCTGTGTTCTATTTATCACACACACACAGAAGAGGTAGCTCCAAATCCTCCTAAACACTGACAGCCTACCCAGTGGGGCTGAGTCTCTTCTTTGAAAAGGGAGAAGGGATGAGTGGATGAGTTACATGTCAAGGATGACAACTTGCAGGGCGGCCAATTCCAGCTCATTCAAGCCTACATCCATGTCTCGTGTGTGTGTGTGTGTGTGTGTGTGTGTGTGGGTGTGTGTGTGAAGAGGTGAGGACAGGTGTGGGGGTGGGGGAAGGGAGGGCTAGGGGCAGCTCCTCAGCCTTAATCCTACCTAACTGATCTCAGCCTTTAATAAAATCAGCTCAGAGATTCTAGATCCTAGCAAAGACAGAGAAACAAACTAGCACCAAGCTCCTTTGTCCCCTTTCTTTTCCTGGCTTTTTAGGGCCAAAGAAAAATGACTGAAATTCACACACTGAGCTAAAGAGCTAGTTTACAGGTTATTAAATCCAACCTTTCAACCAGTAGGAGGTCCATTCTGGTAATAAGAACTAACACCTTTACAGCATGTGGTCCGAGGGCTCAAAGCAGCATCTGGGGTCTCCAAATCCTCCCCCGCCAGGGGGTCAAGTAGCCTCTGTGTGAGCCTCTTCAGGCAATGAAAACCTCACAGTTCTCATTGTTAGCAGGTCCCATGTTCATATAAATCCCCTCCTGCTGCTGAAAGTTTTGCCTTGTGTTGCTCAGCGGAATGTCACATTTGGTGGTAATGGGGGTGGGAGAGGGTATATAAGTCCACGATAGCTGGAAAATGCTCTTTAATCGACAGTTGAAATGCTGCAAATTATTGCTGCCTCAGTACAATTAGATTAAAGTGTACAGAGCTAATAACAGCTAATATTAATTTGTACTTACCGCATACTGTGTTTCTTCCAGCAGCCATAATAAAATACCACAGATGGGGTTGCTTAAACAACAGAAATGTATTGTCTCACAGATCTCAGGGCTGGAAGTCTGAGATCAAGGTGTTGGCAGGGTTCCCTCTGAGGACGAGGAACAAGAATCCATTTCAGGCCTCTTGCCTAGTTTCTGGTTGTTTCATAGCAATTTCTGGCATTCCTTGCATATCTCACCCCCCACCCCCCCAATTTCTGCCATCCTCTTCACAGGATGTCCTCCCTGTGTGCCTGTCTCTGTCCTGATCTTCTTTTATAAATATATCCGTCTTTGGGTTAGGACCTCCTGAATACCATTCATGTTACTAATTATATAGCAATGACCCTAGTACTAATAGTGGTCACATTTTGAGGTACTGGGTAGGACTTCAACCTAACTATGAATTTTGTGGGACATAATTCAATATGTGCCAATACTTTGCATGTATTTTGTTAAGTACCTAATGTTATCTTCATTTTAAAGATGAAGAAATTGAGGCTTAAATAGTTTGGTAGTTTGTTCAAGATTGCCCAAGCACTTAGCAGAGACAGGATTTAGAACGTGGACACTAATTCCAGAACCCAGGATTTTACCAGCTTCACTGCACTGTCTTATTTCTATTATTTTTTACTTCCGTTTGCCTTGTAGTAGCAGAAGTTACTTGTCAGAAACCAATGAACGCGAAGTAAAATTTCTTTGATAACCTAACACTGCCATCTGGTGGTGAAGACAATGAAAGCCGTTTCTAACAGCAAAAGTCGCTTTACATTCGGTGCTCACTGGCTTTCTCCGCTACTTACACCAGTTCAGCTCAGCAGTTAGGAATTCTGCTTGATATGCTTTGAGCCAAACACAAGGCATATGAGGAAAAAAAACAAGGACAGAATAGTCCAAACTTTGAGCTCCTGACAAGATCTAAAATTTTCTGATTAAAATATATAACGCACCATAGAAAACTCTTGCATACACATTCTATGATAATATATATTTAACAGCTTTAATTTTCTGAAACCTATACCTGCTCTTACTCTGTTTTGAAAAACTGGTTTCTCCTCATGCCCTTGCTCTGATGACTCATTCTAGACACAGTTTCTTTCTGCTGTTCAAACTCAGGATTCAAAAATAACTGATGATTAGTTAGCAGTTACTAACCATTGGGCACTCTTTGAAATTGTTTTTGTTGCTTTTCCATCTCTGGGCATGCAGTTTCCTAGGTCTTTATGTGGCACCTTTCTCTGAAGTTTGCTCTCCACCATGAGGCACACGATTTAGAAGTAAAGTGAATATAACATGCTCCACAAGAGGGGAGAAACAAATCATATTGAAATCAAGTAATTTTAGAGCTGGCAGACACCTTCAGTCTAGCTTAGCTAGGCCATAGCTTATCTTTTGTTTGTGTTTTCACAGAGGAAATATGGGAAACCTTGGAAGAATAGAGTTGCTAAGTTGCGTTGGAGGGGTGGGTGATGGTCCCTGTCTGCAAGTGTTGATCATGCTCCCTGCGGCCGGTAAGGACCTGGCCAAGGTGGGTTGTGGGGACTGTGCCTGAGCCTGGCCAGGGTCCTGACTGACAGCTGTAGCAGTGATTCATTTTTGTCTTGGATCCCAGGCTCTCAAAAAGTCTTACCTATATGGCATCATGAAAAAGTGGGGTGTGGAGCTCAGACACAAAGTATGCGTCATTATAGTGCCACTGTTTGCAAGTGATTTTCCTTAAATAACCTCAAGAGAAGAGAAAAGCCATCGGTACCATACCAGGAACTCCACACCTCCAACCATCTGAAAATAAGTCACCAACCTGACATCCCATCATTCCTTAGTAACAAATGTGCATTTCCTATTAATGAGGTGATTCTCTTAAATAACCTCAATACAACGATCAACATCAGGAAATTAACACTAATACATTACTGCCATCTAATCCTCAGACCCCATCTAAGATTTCTCAGATGTTCCAATAATTTCCTTAAAAGGATCCAATTCAGAAAGAATCCTGTTCAGAATCAAGCAGTGCCTTTAGCTGTGACCTCTCTTTAGGCTCCTTCAGTCCAGAGCAGTTCTCTCTAGAGCAGTCTTTCTTTGACTTTGTGACCTTGCGACCTTTATAGTTTGCAGGCCAGTTGTCTTATAGAACACCCACTGATTTGTTTCTGTATGACGTCTCATGATGAGATTCAGATTGTATGTCTTTGGCAGAAATATCGGAGACGTAAAGTTGTGCCCTTCACAGTGCATCCTAGCAGGTGGTGTAGACTTCCAGGTTGTCTGTCCCCATGGTGACCACTTCACGGTATCATTTGACTGAGGCGGTGTCTGCTGTGTTGTTGTTGACATTAGTGAGCATTTTGGGGCGGGAACACTATGAAACTGTAAATATCCCATTCTTTATCAAAATTTCAATTTATTAGTTTATATTTTATATCATTGGTGACTTCATTTCCTGTTTTATCCAGTGGGTTATAATCCTTCACTCTAATTATTCATTTTGATGCCCACATCCCACATTTGGCCAACAAGGGTTCCTGTGCTCTATTGACCTATTCCTATCATCCTTAAATACTTGACTACTTCCTTGCTTTCTGGCACAAAAATCTTTTCAAACTAATCTTGTATTTTCTCTGCCCTGGCCATTTTTTCAAGGAGCTCTGTTTATATTAGTGGAGGCTGGTATTGAGAAGTCAAGATCTGCATGCTGGCTAGGGGACATATGCCATGTACTCATACACATATGTATCTATACAACCTCTATGTTGAAAGTCACAAGATTATTCCAGTATTTCTAACTTCAACCTAACATCACAAATGCCACTCCAGTTTTCTCTATTTTCATATCTGTAACTCTTTTTTCTGATAGTTCCTTAATATGCTTACTTAGTTCATCAACCCCCTATATGTACCCAATTTCCTGTTGTCGCTGCCTACCCCATGTCCTGCGTGGAGGGCCTCCTCATGCGCTCCGGCTACACCCAGGCTGGTTCTCTCATCAGCCTAGACACCTTCCTCCTCCTCCTGGGGCCTGACTCCCCATTCTGATCTACCAAGTCCCCTCACATCCCCGGGCACAGATGCCTACCTTCCTCTGATTTATCTAATAGCTCCAGGACCCAAGTTTTCAGGGACAGAAATGAAGGGAAGGGAAAGAGACAACAGAAAGAGCTGCACACAATTTAAAAAACAACCCTCAAATTGTAGTGATTTCTCTTGTGTGTCTTCTTTCCCCGCTAGAGGGTAAGCTCCATGAGGCGGATTATCTTACTTACCACTATCTGCCTAGCACCTAGCATACATAGTTCCTGACACCAAGAAGGTGTGTTTAACACTTTTTTTGATAAGTAATCAAGTGAATAACATGATAACACAAGATCATTACAGCAGCCGTGTTGGGAAATGTATACAACCTGCAATCCAACTTCTCTCTGCCTTAGCATGAACTCTGACTGTGTGCCCTCTCTAGCATGGCGTGTGGCACATGATAGGTAGTCAAGAAATCCTTCTAATTAGAGAGACCTGAGGAATTATCTGGCACATACATTTCCTTTGCTGTGTATGTCATGAAGGGAAACAAGCCTGGGGACTGTGCTTCTAAGGGATGCAACAGGTTCGCACAATCTTTAGACAACCCCTGGATGAATAAACTCAGTGTTCAATTTGAATATAAACATTGAACATTTGTAAATTAATGAAATGTTAATGTCAGAGACAGAAATGGAGTTGGATAAATTCAGGCTAGTAACTCTGAGGAGGAAAAAGGAAATTGAGTACTTTCAATCCAGGGGAAGACTGTGTGTAAACAGAATGAAGCACTCAGTTGGTTCCACAGAGATAACACATCAGCCACAACGGGGAGATGCTGGAGGGCTGACTCTGCTTACAGCCTGAAGAAGATGTCCTCGTTTTGTTTTGACTTTTAGTGACCCGGTTGAAGGTTGAAGTAAGTCGTTAACACAATCCACCAACTTCTGTTTATCTGTTACCATGCTTCTTCCTTTTCTCTGGGCAGTAGGAGTGCTTTTCAGACAAAAATAACTCAATTACTTCCTATGTGTTTGATAAATAAATATACAGATTTTCAAATTGAAATACTTCGGCTGTTTCCCATCAAGCTAAGAGATGAGTCGTTCATCTGTTCAACAAACAATGCCTATGCTGTTGGGTGTAGGAGGTGGAGGTGTAAGACTCCTGTTCTCACAGAACTTGCTGTGGAACAGGGCCCAAAGCAGAGGGGCACAGGGAAGGATAAGGAGACCATACAGGTGCCATGATGAAGGCTCCTAGAGCCAGCAGATCTGCAACAAACTAGAACCTCGGGCATTTTAGAGTGAAGAGTGCTTCAGAACACATGGTCACAGTTTTGCTTGAAATGTCACCCCACAAAACCTGCCTCTCCACAGCGGGTATGAATGGTGTTTTGTGCTCCACACACTGTTTGCCATAGTCACACAGGTAATTGGACCGTGGTTACAACCTACCACATTCTAGACTATTCTGACCCAGCCTAGTTTATTGTCTAGTTTGGGACTCCAAATGGTAAGCAAAGTTACAAGCTATTCAAAAGTAACATAGATGAGACTTGATTAAAATAGATTATTAAGCTGATAGAGGGAGGCCGCTGGTGATTTAAATAATGGCCATAGACCTTCATTGTATGACTGATGTCAGGCCAAGAAACTTTTCTTTGGATTTGAATCCAAAGCATTTGAATTAGTTGGTCCCTAAAACAAAATGGAAAAACCATTATTATTAAAAATTACTTAGGTTGCTGTACGTGGCATAAACCAACAGAAGAACTTGCAGTATCAAGTCTGGGAACATGAGCCGAGAGAGTAAGACTCAAAATTCATTTTTTGTTTCTAAAGTATTTCTGAGTTGGAGATTTCTAAGTATGGCTGTCAGGAGAAAGAAAAAAGGGTCCCCTGAGGCCACAGCAGAGGAAGGGCTGCAGACACAGACTGACCAGCGTTCTGCTTCCTGCTTTTGATTTGATTTGATTCTTTGCAAAAAAAAAAAAAAAAAAAATGAGATAAGAATTGCTGATGCTCAGGCCTGCCCGAGGTTCTGTACTTTCTATCTCTGTGATCTTGTGCTCTGCCAGGACAGCAAAACACAGACCCTGGTTTTGAGTCTTACAAGCCACAGGGCTACTGCCTTATTCCTGCCCACTGTAGCACAGGCCCTGAAGAGCCAGATATAACCAGTCAGCTGACATTTATTTTCTACTCTGTGCCAGGCTCTTGACAAAGTGCTTTCTTATAGGTCGGGTTGGGTGAGAAATACAGTCCAAACTTGGGGATCCATTAGGGGTTAGTGGGGACCACATGCCTCCCCCTGGACCTGATGTGAGCATTGTCATGGATCTGAGTGTTTCCTAATAGAATATAGGAGAATTTTACCTCTCCTTTCTTTCCTATTCATCAAGCTTTCCCCATGTGCCTTAATAACCATATATTTCATTTTCCACCCATCCAGACTCCTTGCTCCTCCCTGTTCGTTCTGGGGAGAACTCGTAAATGTCATTGGTCACAAAGCCGCTCTCCACACTTGCCAGAGTGACGAATCTGCTTTCAGATGGGTTTACAGCCATGTTGTCATAGTCATAAGACAAGTCATCGGGTGTGGCTTCTCCTGAGCACACTCGGAATGAAATGTTCTTCAGGTCTGGTCGGGGCTCAGCTAAGTCAGCTTCACTTTGTTTTCGTATAACGTTGTAAACCTCGAGGTCGGGGCTGTTCCCTTGGTGAGCAGTGGGCCAGATGGTGTGCGGCTCCTTTGTGCAGGGGTCAGGCTGCTCCCGTCTCCTAGAAGAACAGAAAGCCGGAGCTGAGTGCTGTAGACAAGGGGATTGCAAGCATGCCAGAGCTTCCTGTTCAGGCCGGAGGAAGCCATCCCCAGCCTGTGGACTTGGCCTTTCTCCCTGCCTAAATTTACAGGACTTTGGGCTGCAGTGGGAGCAAAACAGGAAAATGATGCTGTGTCCAAAGAAACTGGGAATCTATCATTCCCTGCTGGCAGCGCGTAGGACATGGGTGCCCAGGTATTCCAGAGCATTCATGAATTGACCTGGATGAGGAAGCATACTCCATTTAAAGAACTCACGAGTGGAAGTTAGCCTGTCCTTCAATTATGAATGTAGGCAATAAACCAGAATAGGATTAGCAATATCCTTGGTATGATCACTGACAGAAATCAGATGTTTTTATCTCATATCACAGAGTAGATGCCTTAAAATATGTTATGCTCACTTTATATCAAAATTATGGCAGTTATAACTGCCACTAAATAAAGAAACATTATTAAAAGAAGCATGTGTAGTGCTGTAGCACATGTTCACTATTGGAAATCTCTAGTAAACTATCAGAGTATAATTGTTTCCCTTGTAACCAGAGGTATTTTGTTTTATGCATTAAAAATAAATTCTTGGAAGAGGTCCATAGACTTCACCAGACTGCTATATGGGTCTGTGGCACAAAAGAGGTTAAAAAATCCCTAAGACAGAGAAACACAATTCCCAGATGATGGTGGGGCTCTAAATAGAATAAGGAAGGGAAATTGAGAAACAACTTCAGAGTAAGCAATTGAAAAATACATTTGTAATTTTTTGAACTGAATTCAATTATTTGATGAAAAGGAAATAAATAATAAAAGTGATCATAATGTTAGCTGACATTTTTGAATGCTTACTAATGCCCGTTCTACATGTATTTACTGCTTAGATCCTTATCATAATCCTATAAAGAAGTTATTAGATGAAGTGGCTTCTACATTGTAATCTTATCAGTTCATCTTAAATTGGTCATCAAAGGGAGTCGAATTTTAAGCTAGATCTGGCTTTTCCTGTTGTATAGTGGGAATATCAGTCTTCTTTCATGTATACCATGATGGGGAATACAAGTTAACTGAGAAGGTCTCAGGGTACCTCAAAAACAGTCACAAGTGATTCGTAGAGGCTCTAGGTGACTTAATGTAGTAATTTTGTAGCAATTTACACTTGAATAGTTGAGGAAAACTCAATTAAAAATGTTAAAGGATTTGGTCATTTCATTTTGAATTAGGTGGCTTGACTTCAGACATTTATTAGAAATCTTTGGAACAGTTGTTTTTCATACTAGTCACTATTCATTCCTTTACTCGCTCAACAAAACTTTTCCGTGAGAACATACATTCCCGAGAGCTGAGTGATGTGTGGAAACACAGGACATGGATGGCACAGTTTCACCCCTCAAATGGTTCAAAATCTTTCACTCACACAAAACAAAAGAATGTAAGATCATGCTCTTAACCACAACTCAGCACAAAAGCTTAGCTCTAAAAGCCCCAAGACACAAAGAAATTACTCTCCAGTCTGCAGTGGCCATTCTCTTGCAGCTACTACAGCTTTTAGTGAAACAAACTGGACATGTACAAATCTCCAGGAGTTCAGAGGACACATGGTGAAGGATGTACTTGCCTCCTTCTACAGATCCAAACCCAGCATACAACTGTGGCGACCACAAGGAGGAGAACAAGGGTGATGCTGGGGATAAGGATGTAAGCAAGATTCAAGGCAGCTTCTGAAAAGAGAAAAACACACGATCAGTATTCCTGATGTTTCTAGGTGCTTCAAAACAGGTATAGAAAAGGCTTATCAACACAGAGTATTCCACAGAGCACTTTCCTGTACGGTATCAGTTAACAAAGTTTTCCAATTTCAGTAAATGAGTTTCCTACCACTCCTGTTATCCAAAGTAACAGAGAAAAGAATTTAAATTTTTAGGGGCCTCCCTGGTGGCGCAGCAGTTAAGTGCTGTGCTGTGGAGCTGTCGGCAGCGGCGATGCGAGTTCGATGCCCGGCCTGGGACATTCCCACATGGCGCAGGAGACCTCTCCTGCCTCGCCCGCTGCTCCCCTCAGCAGTGTGTTTCCGTCACTCTGCCTGTTCTGCTCCCTACTCTGTCTCTGGTGAGCCCTCTCACTGCCCCATGCCTCTGGCCTGTACCCCAGCTTGTATGCATAAATAAATAAATCTTTAAAAAAAAAGAATTTAAATTTTTAGGTCTCTTGCAAAATATCAGAAGGGAACTTTTATTAAATCATTTGTTTTCAGAGGAAAGAGATGCTTTCCTTGCCTTCCTTTCCCTTAACAAAGCAGTGTTGGTATCTTCACTGTAAGGACAGAAAGGACACTTCCCACGATGGACCAGGGGAGCAGGAAGGAAAAGGAAACAGAAGTCTCAGTTATTGTCAGGAAATAGAAAGTCACCCACAACCCATGAATCAGCCCGGGGAACCTTCCCGACAATTCTGACTGAGACTAATAGATCCAGTTAGGCCCATAAGCAGTGACCATGAAGAACACTTAAAGATTGGCCGTCTTGGAACTGGAGGGGATGAAATAAATCAGGAGAAAGTTAAGAACTGATGGTTTCACTTATATATGTGGAATACAGAGAAACAAAGTGTCATACAAAATCAAACCAGTAATAAACCCTAGAAATATTACTGTGGAATTGAAGCTGCCAGAAGGGAGGGAGGGAGGAGGACAAAGTGGGGAGGGGCCCAATGGATGATGGTGGTGGACTCTGGGTACTGTGGTGGCAGGTGTAGTGTGGTAACAGACACCTGAAGGGTGTGATCCTATACCTCTAAATCATATGCAGTGTTGCAAATTAACGTTACCTCAACAATAACAACTAAAGAAAACAAGGCCTGCCATCCTGACTTTTCCTTGTCCTTTAAGATTTAGAACCAAGGAAATTTTCCTTAAGGGACTTTGAGAGGAATCAAGCATTGAGGACTGCCCCCTTTGCTACTTCCATGGGCTTAAAATTCCTGAACACCCAGAGGCTGTTACTTCCACCCTTCCCCCCCACCGTGTGGCTAAAAACCTAAAACTAAACACAGAACAAAAAAACCTAAAATAGGGCCTCCCCGGTGGCACAGCGGTTAAGCGCTGCGCTATGGAGCTGTCGGAAGTGGCGACGCGAGTTCGACGCCCGGCCGGGGAGAATCCCACATGGTGCGGCAGACCTCTCCTGCCTCACCCGCTGCTCCCCTCAGCAGTGTATTTCTGATCTGCCTGTTCTGCTCCCCACTCTGTCTCTGGTGAACCCTCTCGCCGCCCCACACCTCTGGCCTGTACCCCAGCTTGTATGTATAAATAAAAAAAAAAAATAAATCTTTAAAAAAAACCTAAAATAAAACTTCTTTAAATCCCATCACACTTATAATGAGCAGTTCAGTACCACCTACCTTTACAAAGTGCTTTGTACATTTTTTCAAAAATCATCTTCATACAGTGTATTGGTTGGATAATGAAGAATCTGACTGACTTTTGTCTCTGATTCCTGGGAGGGAGATTCTTCGGAATTTCCCAAGTGACAGCAGTGACTCCTATTCAGGAGTGGCTCAAGATCATCTCACAGTTATGCTGAGGAGATTTCTCAGGATGAGGGCTGGTGGGGAGGGAGCATGGCCTAGAGATCAAAGTCGATTACATGACCAATAATCAGCTCAGTCATGTAATGACAACTCAGTAACATCTCTGCACACCAAAGCTCAATGGAACTATCTGATTGGTGAACATACTGATGTGCCAAGAGGGTGATGATATTCACAGGGAGAAGATACAGAAGCTCCCCATTTTTAGGGAAACTCCCCATTTTTAGGCCCCCCCCACCTCATCCTATATGTTTCCTCACTTAGTTGGTCCTGGTTTATAACCTATATAATAAGTACAGTGTTTTTCTGAATTCTCTGAGTTGTTCTAGTGAATTATTGAACCTGAGGGGATTGTGAGTGCCCTTTGGATTTGTAGATCAGAATTGTGGATGTCCTAGGAGCCTCTGAACTTGAACTTGTGGCTGATATCTGAAATGAGGTCAGTCTTATTGGGGACTGAACCCTTAATCTGTAGGGTCTAGTATCAAAATTGGGTTGCAGTATTGCAATATTCTATTTCATCTTACAGATGCAATAATGCTTTTAGGTATGTGAGAAAACTATTACTTTCATTATGCAAATGGTTAAACTGAAGCACAGAAAAATTAAGTGATTTTTAAAAATTGTCCAGTGAGAAAAACCCAGGTATCCTTCTTGAAACTCAAGGTGAGAGTTGAGGTTGAAAGTCCATTAGCACTGTCCAATTTATGAACCCATTTTCTTTTATCTTTTATGATTTAGCTTTTAAAACATTTTTATCCACTGTATCTACTTGTTTCACTAGTGAATACTAATCATGGACATTATACTTCTGGCCTGGGTCTTTCTGTTCTTATTTCTCTTTATCCAATCACTTATTCCTTCCTTGTCTTCCCTCACTTGCCCTTCCCCTCTCTCCCCTCCAGTCCCCCACCACAGCTTTTAGATGGTTCTGGAGGCTCAGTCTTCATGCAGATTTTTTGCCTCCTGTCTAGTCAAATCTCTCCCCAGTCATCTTAGGATAACTCCATCTGCATAGTTCACTGATGAATCAATCTAACACTTTACACAGTTTTTGCAAAGTCACAGATACCCTGACTAGTTCCATTTTTTAAGTAGCTTTGAGATAAAATAGGGTAACCTATGATCTAGAGAGTCCCATTATCTATTCTTCCCAGGTTCAATACATAACCTTTATTTTCTTTAAATGTTTCTTTGGCATCTTCTTTCCGTGTGTCTCCTGGAAGCATGGGTGCTACTGTCTCTGTTCCTGCACCTGGAGAGACATGTGGACTTGAGAACCTGGAGAAAGGCATCATAATCCAGATATTCTCTGGCATCCTACCAAAAAGCGGCAGCAATGTGAACAGAGCCATTTATAAACATAGAAAGGTTAAGGCTGATTTGCTGACCTAGAGGTTTAATTCTTCCTGACGAGACTCTTGCTGCCAAGAATCAGGTACTGAAACAATAATCAGGCCACTGGCATCAAGAGGCATAAAGTAGTGCAGTGCCAATGGGAACTCCAATAACTCACTTCTGGAACTATCAGTTACCAGTTTGGCTTTCTTCTTGTTTCACTAGATCGAATCTTTCCTTTTATTGAGTCAATAATGATAAGTAATACCCCAAAATGAATTTGCAACTGTTGCCTTTCAGGTTTGGGAGAAATAGGCAGCACTAGAAAGTTAGATTCAAGAGCTACTTCTTGTGCCATGTACCTGTACAAACGGTCTCAGTTAACACCAGTGGTTTTTCTATTGAATAATCTAGTTTAAAGAACCTATGGCTTTAAACTTAGGAAGAGAATCTGTGAAACAGCCCAAATGAATCCAAATCTCAAACGACAGGCTTACCTCCTGGCCTGGTAGAAGGAGCTGTTGGTTCATCTGTAGCAGAAAGAAACAAAAATGAAGATAACTAAATTTCCATGCCATCTTAATAAAATTGGCCAAAGCATGTGATCTATTTATTTGCTCATACATAACCACAGTACAAACCAAAAGATCAACATTAATATTCTACCAGCTGATCTGCAGACCTTATTCACATTCTTCCAATTGTCCTAATAATGTCCTTTATAGAAAATCACCATCCTCATAGTCCAGTCCAGCATCACCTGTTCCTCTTAGCTGTTACGAGAGACGGTAATGTTTAGCCTGAATTTGAAAGGTGAGAATGCTTTGATTGGGAAAGGGGGAAGGATGTTGCAAGCACTAGAAATAGCAATTAAGAGCTCTTGGGGGAACTTCATAGAGTGCAATGAGGCTTGGGCAGGGGACGGGAGCAAGAGTTGTGAGAACTAAGACAAAAGAGGCAAGGGTCTCATTGTGTCCATTCTTTTATAGCATGCTGAGGTGTGCAGACTTAACAAAGGCAATTCACTCATTTTTCTCCATGTGCCCCTGCCCTGCTGAGTCTATTCTTGATCCTTCTGGGAGGCTGACCTCTATGGATGGTGTCATTGGGGTGCCCTGGTCCTTTGGCTCCTGATTGAACTTGACCAATGGAGGCAGAAACAGGAAATGAGAGGGTAGAAGGAGAAAGAGGTCCTGGTATTTATTCTCTCTGCCTCCTTCCCAGTCCCCATGGTTAATAGTAGCCCCACCCTCTGGCTATGTAGCCCCTGTTCGGTGGCTCTGCTGTGACTTCAGGCTTTCTTGAGGTTCGGCTAACCACTCTCGCCCCTTACTCCTCAAGACTTGGGAGTGGTAACAGCATCCCACTGTAGCTAGTTCCTAGGCACTTCACCGTCTCAGAATCTTTGCCCATGCTTCTGCAAATATCCTTCCATAATACTTGCTTTCTTAAATCCTCTGATTGTGCCATCTTTTTCCCTCTGAGATTCAGATACTAACAAAAGTAATAACAAATATGATTTAAAAACAAACAAACCAGGTTTAAATTGCAAAAATAAAAGGCTGTGTAAATGTCAAAATCTCACATTTAAAAAAAGCATGACGTTTTAAATCATGACAGGTCCTTTGAGAGTTAACAGAGTTAACGGAAGTGCTGGAGAGGCAGCTTGTGACAATGCTTGCTTTCATTCTTCAGTAGAGGGGACCCACTAAACCAGCACCAATTTTTGTAACCTCCTTGCTGGAAACAACTCTCTGGTGGGGAGGGCCAGATCTCTGAAAAGATTTCATCTGAGGGGGTGAAGATGGTGGAATAACACCTTTTAGTACAAGCATTGCAGCAATAGCATAGACACATACAATTTTAAAATGATAGGATTATTTACTCCCCAACCAGATCTAACTAACAGATGGTTCTATTCCTGTCAGGGAAGGATGCAAAATAGGGGCCAAACATTTGTCTTTAAGGAGGTGAGAAACTTCAGGAACAGTTCAAAAATCACTTTGTGTTTAGATATGTCAGTTATCATGGAGGAGTTTGGGACATTCTAGCAGAGTGAGACTTTGGGCTTATAGCCAGTTCAAAACCTTTAACAAATCTAGAGGCAAGTGCCAGTTGAATTTGCAAGGCATATATTCGGGGTGGCCAGGGAGTGTAAACCTGCTGTCTGTCCAAGCTAATGAAGTTGGTGTATTTTATTGTCTACCTGGTCATTATTCTGACTCCTTAAAACCTCAGAAAATAATCTCATGGTGGTTAGAAGACTTGCAGATACAATGGGCAGCTTCCTTTCATCTTTCTTCCTTGTTCTAAGTACCCACAGCCAACCTCACATATGGAAACAATAAGAATTTGTGACTATTCACTTAGAAGACATTTTGTTTCCTGAAATTCTCATAATTCTTGCTCTATCATACATAAGTTAGATCCCTTCAAGTAACATCTGATACCCCTTCCATTGGTAGAATTACGGCTTATGAAGTGTTGTTAGTTTCCCTTGATGAGAATTTCAGACGTTTCACATGCTCACATTAGCCACAAACATTTTCAGAGACCACATAACACATTTTTGGAGCTAGCAGCTGCTTATGAAATGAGAAGAGGATGAGAATATGATCACATAACTTGGGAGAGGATTCATTACCATCGGAATATTTGCAAATGAAATTGTTTTTCATGTTGCATCGGTCATCATTCCATTGGAACCTGTAGGGGCCCCCGATGCCAGCAGGTGCTGATGGCTGATGGTACATGACCACGCAGACCTCACTGCCGCAGGAAGGCTCATCCACATACCAGTTCCTGTAGGAAAGGGGTCAACAATGGAGAAGGATACCCCAAGACTTCAAAGCCTTCTTCTCTCACCCAGTTCTCTGGAGCCACGAACTGAAGATTCTGCTTCAGAGCACGAAACAGAGGTTAGGAGGAAGTATTGCCAACCAGCTGAACCATACGCTTTCTAATATGCACATCACAGTAAATCATTTGACATTTGCTACAGCCTCTTTGAAAGGAGAGGTAGATTACCCTATGATGTCTGTAAAGTAATTGTGAGAAAGAGCAGCCAGAGGGCCAGTCTGGAGATCTTATTCTTTCTGGCCTTTGCTAACTAGATTTTGTTTTTTCTCTCTCTTGCTCTTAAAAATCAGATGCACTGAGAAGAGGCATGGTTTATCTCACCCAGAGTTTGCCTTTCTCCCATCTCCCTGTGCTTATCAACGGCCATCATTGCCTCCCTAACCCTGGGAAGTAGATGGAAAATTCAAGTGCCTGAGCAAGATTTTCCAAAATGCAGGGCCTGTCAAAGCAGGTGAGTGTGGGGACATGAGTAGGAGGCCCAGAAAGTCTCTCCCAGTGTTTCAGTTGTTTCCACTTCATCAGGCTGATGAGCTAGCTTCCACTGTCTCTCTCACTAGTCCTGGATGGGTTAGCAGCCTCAGTTCCATTATCCAGTGATACTTGGAGTTAAATGGTGCTGCCACCAAGTTGGATGTATACGTGCCAGCTTAAAGCCTGGGGTCCCACAGAGAGTCTAATTGTTATGAGCATCCCGCCCCCCTCCGCTCTGTATCATCTCAGGGCTGATTTGTAGTCTGCCTAGTTACCAACCTGAGCTGTTTCCCTCCAACCTTGATGCTCAGACGATTGAACTAGGCTTTGCTATTCTGCCTAGCTTTTGTTAGAGCTCCTCCTTAGAAAGAACTAAAAGACAGATCTCTGCATAACACCCCCAAATCAGCTCTGATGGAGTCCTCTGTTGCTATCCACCAAAAGGAAGATCTTTTGCTGCAGCCACTGGGGGGAAGGAGCATGGACAATAGCTGAACTTGCAGCACTTCTTGAACACTGTGCCTGGACAGCTGGGGGCCTGACTGGGCTGGGCTCTGCCCCTCCTTAGTTCCTCCAGCCCAATTTTCAACCCTCTTGGTGGATCCCCTACCCTGACTTGCTTGCTGCTTCTCCTTCCCACAGGCCTTATAGCTTTATGTTGTTCCATTTCACAGACAGTAGGATGTATGGAATATTATGCCTGGTGTCTAGTTTCTGGCCTTGAGCCAGCTTTCAGGTGTGGAACTCACAGATAGGAGAGGCCAGCTTCCCAGAAAGAAGGACCCTGCAACACTGTGCAGGTACACAGGGTAATAATTTCCCCTGTTTTTCCTCCAGAGGGAACCTATGGCAATTTATTAAGTAACCATACACTTAGAAAAGGGAAATGCCCATTTATTACAAGAACTGGAAGATACAGGGTACACGTTGACATCAGTACCCAAAGACTTGACATATCATCAAAGCTACCCACTACAGAAGAACGTACTGAGGCCAGGTTTTAAGTGGAGTTCTGGCCTGGGACCAGCTTATGGGGGCCCTTCCACTGGTCATTCCTTAGTCCCCCACTATGCAAATTGAATAGATATTTTTGTCACTTGGCATAGTCCACCTGTGTCCTTAGCTTCTGGAAAGAGAGCTATAATAATTGAGAAGGCCCAGTAGAAACCTCTGAAATGGAACTCTTCCCTGTTTGCTCCAAAGCAGTGAATAAGAAACAATGTTTTATCCACAGGAAGCTGAAAGAAAGGCATACCACCTTCACAGACCTAGAGAAAATAAGGGTGCTATTCTCTGTCATATGCGTGTTTAATTCGCTAGTCTGGCTCCTGCCTAAACCAGGCAGATCCTGAAGGATGATACTAGAGTAGCACAGGCTCAGTCAAGTAGAAGCCTCAGTTGCAGCTGCTGTGCCATGTTTTGTCAGCACAGGTTAACATGCCCTCAGCACCTCGTGTGCGGATCTGGTGAACACATTCCTTTCCATCTGTATTAGAAGAGCCAGAAATGGGTTGCATTAATCCATGATGGATAACAGTATCCATTCATGGTCTTGCCTCAGACGGCATTAGTTTCCTGCTGTCATACTCTGGTGTAAAGAGGCCTCGACTGCCTTGACAGTCTTCAGGAAACCCCACTGGTCACCTTGATGCTGTCCTGATGCAGATCGAACCAGCTGAGCAAGAAGTGGGCAAGTAATTGGACGCTATATAAGGCTTACATGCTCCAGAGGGTTGAAGACTAGTCCTGTGACGATTCGGGGGACTGGCACTTCATGACAAGGTGTAGGTGTCTAGTGATCTAGGGAACAGAACACCTCTTTCACATCAAGGAACAAAAGGTTGCATCTCACAATAATTTGGAGAAGGAATCCCAGCATCTTGTAGGCCTCTTTGGGTTCTAGGGGCAGTGTTGGTCTAAGCCTTGCCACTTGGGCTATATGATCCAGCAGCCCTATTATTAGGAAGATAAGTGGTGGTAAAAATAATGCCATATAGAATTTGTGATAAGCCCCAATGAGAGTATCACAATCTAGGTCCTTAGTATTCTAGAGCAAGGTCAGATCATCTGTAGCTAGAAATAATCACCTTTTGCCAAACAACTCCTGACTTGCTACCTAGACAAGGGGCAAGGTGAAGGAACTTTCCAAGGTCATGCTGCCCCTACTACCTAGTCAGAAGGGTTTCCTTATACAGCTATAGGTGGAAAGAGTTAGTCAAGTATGAGAGTACAACTCCAAATGGACAGCAGCTGCGCTACAGCTACACTCTGAGGTGGCTTTGAAAGATCAAGAGGGTAAGGGGACATCCTCCCAAAGGCCAGAGCCTAGTTGGTACACCTCCTTAACTGCTTTGTGTGGAAAGAGAGGTGATCAGAGGTTACAGTATGTATGGCAGAAAGCTGGGTCAGCTGATCAGGAGGAAAAATCTTTTAAAAAGAGGAAAATGGAAGACTGGGGATAAGGAGTTCTTGGATGGAGTGAGATTAATAGACAAATGGAAGTGGGGATGAAGGATGAGAATCTATTGCCTGTAAAAACCCACCAGAATGCATCTAAATAGCATAGAAGAGGCACTCGCCAGTCAGAGAGACAAAATGAGGCAGCCTGCTGATAGCAGCCTCTCCTGCCTCAGGGCCTTAGTCAGCACTGTTATCTGAAGACTTCCACAGTATTTCATCAACCATCACAGGAACCTGGATAACATTTCATCAGAACAAGGCACCTACTTTATGGCAAAAGAGGTGAAGGAGCTGGTGCCCAGCCATGGGATTTGCTAGTCACGTTGCATATTGCACCATCCTGCAGCTGCCAGCCAAGCAGAGTGACAGAATAGCTTATTGAGACCACAGCTGAAGCACCAGCTTATAGGCAATGCTGTATGAGGACAGGGCAAAAGTGCAGTGCACGCTTTGGATCAATGACGTTTACAGCATCCAGTGTCCATGTCCATAGTTCTGGGAGCCAAGGGGTGGAGGCAGCAGTATTTGGGGGTATCTCTGGGGACTTGTGTGAATGGGAAAGTGCAATCCCACCCAAGAAGTACAAGTGACTGGGGCTTCAGGCTCCTGAGTGGTGAGACTGGTTTGGGTCCTGCCACAAAGTGAGTCATTGAGGCTCCTGGGCAGAGGCTGAGGGGACTCTAGACTGTCCAGTAAAGGAGGGAGGTCAGTCAGTACCAGTGGGGGCCCTGGAACAGTGCGGTGGTGGGAAGTGCAGTTCATCCCACTAACCTTCCCTTTTCCAATTCCTCCCAGGAAGAGAGGCCCCTCAGAATCCCGCAGCAGCTACTTCTGAAACTTGGATGAGATGTGGATGTGAGTAGCAGAATGAGCGAACAGTTATAGATGGTGCCCTAGGGTCTTAAATATAACAGGTAAGAAAAATTATTTACTTTAATCTTTGTTTTTTGGATTGACAATGAATTTAAAGTTGTTTTTTTCTTCCCCATAGGATTGGTGATCAGTTAGATTTTTCTATTTTGTGAACTATCTGCTCAGGTCTTTTGCTTCTTTATCTCTTGGGATTTTAGTGTTTTATTGACATGTGAACCCTTTATTGCAGAAAGATACTCTGCTAAATGTGTTACATTTTTCTAGTCTGAGATCTGTCTTTTAAATGTGATATGTTTCGAGGTGTTTCCATGTCACTGCATTCCTTGGGGGCAGCAGATAGCAATGCCCTGGTGGCCGGGTGAGAAATGAGAGATACTGTGGTCCAGGGGGGTCTAAATCCTGCAAAACCATTGGATTCCCTAAGTCTCCTCTGGGCTGATCCATTTAATCAGATCTCGACTCTGACTTCTTGTCCATCATCATACGTCCCTATAGTCTGGAGCCCTCGTTGGAATCTGAGCCCCTGTAGATCTGCACTATCTCCCTGGGGTTCTGGGCCAAGAGGCCAGATAACCGGAACCACTGACTTCAAGTCTTGCAAAGACTGTGCCATTGAAACGGTGTCTCTGGGTTACACGCCACTGAATAGAGGCTGACGCACCACCGTGGCCACAGTGCTTTGGCCCGTGCCCATTCCAGTGTCGCTGTCCTCTCTGGGCTCTGCCTGGCCAGGCCCTCTCTCTGCTGACCTGCACTGTGCAAATAGGCTGCCTCTGTTTTGAGTTATGTCAAGTGATTTATTTGCTGTGGGTTCCACACGCTTACCTGAACGTGGATGTGCGGCCATCGGTCCAAGCATAAAGGTCCTGGCAGGCGGTGCTATTGCTCTGTTTCTCCTCACGCCTCCTGAGCCCAATCCAGAAGTCACCATCAGATGCCGGGAGGTTTTCAATAAACTTTTCTATCAGTCTCTGTTCATCTTCAGACTCGATGCTGACGAGCCGGCCCCCATCCCTCCAGCAGGCCGCTCTGGCTTCCTCAAAGTTCAGTCTTCGGGAGACGTCATGGAAGTAAATTACTTTATAACAAGGCCTCTGTGTTCCTCCTCGGCAGACTGGCTGCCCTAGAGAAAAAGGAATTCACCCTATGTTAGTGCCCCCTCCAGCCCTTCCCCTGTACACCAGGGCAGTCATGCTTGGTGGCATGGGAATGGAGCGATCCCTGGGCAGAAGTTCTCGTCACTCATCAGGGGGCTGTTACATGTCAGTCAGGGTTCTCAGAGCAAATTAAAACCCAGCGTGGAGAGGCAGTGATTTGAACGTAAATGCCTAAATTGTGTAGGGACCCTGTTTGTTCCATTACAGATTCTTGAAAGCAGACATTTTTGTCATTAAAAGAGTGGTAGATGGAGATTATGGCATGGGAAATAACACTTCCATGCCATTAGGGAGTTTAGGAGACAGTATGGCTTAAAGTGAATGATCTCTGCTTGGTGGATCCCTCAGGGAAGTCAGACATTTTCAAGTCAGTCCTGGGCTCTTCCACCCTGGAGCCTCTGCCTAAGGAATAGAATAGAGAACTGAGACCTACCCAGTTTGTGATGTAAGAAGCTCAGTACATCAGATCTATGGGGTCTTCTGCTACTCATCTTGCCTGCAGATCACAGCTAAGGCTTTCCGAGCCCTTACTAGGCGCCATGCTATGCTAGGGGCTTTCACATTTACACACTCGCATTCTATCTCATTGAGTCCTCATAATAATCCCTTTGTAGAGTGTTCATGGCCCATTTTATTGAAGAGAAAACTGAGGCTGAGAAAAATTAAGGAATTTGGCCAACGTCACATAGCTGTCAGCAGCAATGCTTGAGTCAAAACCCAGATCTCATTACAAAACCATACTGCTCACCACTGAGCATGCTCCCCACTCCCCACTCCACCCCAGGCTCAGGTTGCACTGGGAGGGCATGAGCTGTGCCTCTCTGACTGACACCTGAAGTGCCGAACAGTATCTCAGACAAATGGATGGGATTCCACTGAGGAGCGAATACTGAAGCTTGCTGCACCTTAGAGTAGCCCATTAGTCTTCTGTTCTGTCAGTGTGCATTGAGTATACCCTGGGCCTGGCACTGTGCTGGGGCTGGGATACAAAAGCAAATGCCAGCTCCTACCCATAGGAGCACACAGCCTGTGGTTCTGGATCGAGAACTGCAAATAAGCAAATTCCACTAAGAGGAATCCTTTGCCAGGAGAGGCCCAAATTGTAGACTTCGGGTATGAATTGCTGCCATAGAGCGAAGGGGGAAGGATTTTGGTGTGGGAACCTCTTCCTGTTCCTCATGGAATGTTCTCATTTTCCTAACTTGTTTTGCAGCTGTGTAGGGAGCCAGATAGCATTCATTATTCCCAAACTGTCTAGAATACAGGGCAAAAGGCCACAGACTATTAACTGCATTTTCAATGCTAAGTGGAAACAGAGCACATACAGATAATCCAGAAGGCTCCCATGAATCCTTGTTTTCTATTCCCTCTCATTGCTTTGATAAATTCTCAATAAGCATCAAGTTATAACAGTTTTGCATCTTTTCTCTTTTCCTACCATTCTTCTACTATTGCTTAATAGAAAAAGTAATAGTACTGATCTACCTGTGAACTAGGAGACCTCAGAGCAGGACATCCTTTCTTTTTTCTTGAAGATTGATTTATTTCTGCATATAAGATGGGTACATAGGCCAGAGGTATGGGGTGGTGAGAGGATTCACCAGAGACAGAGTGGGGCAGAAGAGGCAGATTGACCTACCGAAATGCACTGCTGAGGGGAGCAGCAGGTGAGACAGGAGAGGTCTGCTGCACCATGTGGGAATCTCCCTGGGCGGGTATCAAACTTGTGTTGCCATGGCTCTGGATTGCTTCATAGTGCTGTGCTTAACCCGTTTCACCACCAGGGAGGCCCAGAAGCAGGGCATTCTTACCAAAAGGTGAGCCAGAGAGAGTGGGGGTGACTTTGGCCAGAGAGGCTGTGTTGGGATATTGCCTGGGAGGAAGACTGGGCCAGCCCTGCTTCTGTGATTCCTTAAAGGTGGTTCCAAATCAGGCAGCAGAGAAAAATATGAGCACCAGGAACTCTAAGCCTGGGCATCAGTATAATGTAAGCTGGAATTAACTTTGCAGGCAGTCCCCACTCTTCACGTTGGATTATCAAGGGAAAATATAACACCTTAGAGCAGTTTCCTGTACTGTCCAGCCTGGTCACACATCCCAAGTCAGCTGGTAAGTGCCAGAAAGAGGGAGCTGGAAGGAGGCCCGGGCGACATCTGGTTCCCCTGCCTTCAGGAAGTGTCTTTCTCTTCTCATTGGCAGGAAGGGGAAGAGCAGGAGGGCCTCTGTTCCCAAGACCAAGGACAGAATGCATACAGCCTTAACAGGGTATTACCCTCCCATGTTTTTGCCACTGGCACCCCATTCCCAACCCCAAACCCAACATTAGTTTCTTTCAACCAGCTTGGCAAGCAGATCAAGAAGTGGAGGTTTCATTCTCCTCCATCTCTCTTGGCCAGTGTGTCTGTCCTGTGAAGGGGGCTGAGAAAGAGACGGGACAGTCCCTCCTGCTCCCTACATGCAGAACAAATGGAAGAGACAAGAAGCCAGAGCACTGTACCTCTCAGCTCCAAGTCCGAGGCTGCAGAGGCACGACAGGAGGAAGGAAGCAGAGAGTCATTTCCCGGGCCAGGCGGGGCTTGTCCTGTGCCAGGGAGGTTTCTTTCCTGATCTCTAAGCGCTTATTCCAGGCACTGGATCCTGCTATCCTTCCCCGAAATAACAGGCAGGGTTCCCACAAACAGTCTATCCAATATCCCCACAGACGCCAGAGACAGGAGACCTCCCGGTGGACAAGATAGGGGCATTGGCGAGTCCGCCCCAAGAGGGGTCTCTGAGACTACTGATCAGCGCTCAGTGGAGCGAGTGGAAAGGTCGCCTACTGGGGCAGATTTGCCCATCACCCCGCCTAGCCTTCCACCCCCCAAAGCCCAGTGATTTGGGGACAAACGGACTTTCAGCGTTTCTGAATGCAAAAGGAGCCCAGCGCGGGTCTTAACTACAGGAGCAACTGCTGCCTTAAAAGTAGGGAGCGCGGAGGACTGAGTCTACTAGTGGGGCGGGGATGCCAGCCCCACCCACTCCGTGGAGGGCCAGGGAAGAGGCTCAGGCACTGAAGATAGTCGGCAGCTGCTGGGGTGCATTGGGGGCATCAGTCCAGCCGCCCGGTAACCACCCGCTGGCTAACCAGCCTCTGCCCGGAGCATACACTTACCACTCAGTAGGCGCCCAGTGGCACCCCAGGGTCCCGCAAGCACTGTGACCAGGAGCACAGCCTGCAGTGCCGCTCCTGGATGCATGGCCCAGCTCGGGTGTGCCCTCGGCCCGGCCCTCAGACAGCAGGTCGCTGCTCTGCTGGGGCAGGCGGACCGGCAGAGTCGTGCACCACGACTGCAACAGCAGCGGTAGCATCTCCCGAAGATCGAAGGACGCGGCACTGGGAGGAGGCGGGAAGGGCTCGGAGCCAGCGGCTGCCCTTCACGCCACCCCCCAGCCCCCGACGTCACTGCTGGGAGGGCAGCCCCGATGGCTGGCCCGCCCCCACGGCTTTCTCCAGCAAGCTCGGCGCCACGCCAGACTCCCTGGCCGGCTGGAGGGGGAGAGAGCAGAGAAGGGGAGCCAGCTCCCCAGCCCAGCCTGAGCTTCCCAGGGAAATTCTGCATTTGCCTAGTGCAAAAGGCTGAGGAAAATCCTAGTCTAGCTCTGTGGCTAAACCAGGGCACAGGTAACCCTAATTCCTGGGGGCATAGACAGATTTACCTGGATCCCTCAGCTCTGGTGTGGGTCAGTGGCAGAGGTGAGGGGCTGAATAGGTTCTCCGGTGGACAGTGTGCCTGATGGCCAGGCAAATTTTAGGACGGTGAAGACAGCACAGAGAGGTGGTGAAGTTGGAGTTGTTGTGGCTGAGAGGAGAGTTGGGCCACTGCAACAAAGTGTCTCTGAACTTGGCAAGTCAAAAGTACTGCTTTGCAGAGCGCATCCTGGGAGTTGGCGATGATTGTTCAGCCTTGGACCGGTGGGAGAGGGAGAACCTTTCTCCCTCCCTGCTTTCCCCTAAAGTATAACCCTCTTTCCTCTGGAAAAGCTTTCTGTACAACCCAGTCCTCAGTATGTGCTCCCTTGCGAAACTCCTGCGATAATTGTGTTTAACAGTTGCCTCTTTTGATAAAGAAATATTTTCAAATATATTCAAATACTAAGGTGTTCAAAAGGTACTAAGTAGGGGAGGGGACTCTGATTTCCTTGCTTTCCCTATACCTTGTTTGTTGTGATGCACAGCAGAGGCCCCATCTGGGTTACCAACTTCGGATTTTAGTCTCAGTTTGAGTCACTTGCAATTTTAGACAAACAGTCCTGAATACAGGCTGGGGTTTACTTCAGTGTCAGCTGATAATATGGGGACGCTCCACCACTGCAGAAAAGAGCAGCATCAGAAGGGTGGGTGTTGACTTTTAGGGCAGATCTCTATGTCTTTTAGGCCCAAATTAAAATATCTCATATCCAACACACATTCTTTCTAGAAATTCCTAATCCTCAAAACAATCAGAGAGAACTGCTATGGTGAAGAGTTTGAGTTAGCATACGATGTTCTGCTTCAAATCCTTCATGTCTGTGACTCTGGCAAGTTCCTTTGCCTGTTTAGTGAACTCCTAAAGACCTAAAAGTTATCTTCAGAGTCATGTGAATGTTTGAGGAGGCAAACAGATGTGAAAATGTGCAGAGAGCTGGGTACTTAATGTCAGCTGACAATGATTGCTTTGCAATATTACTATACTTATTACAACTCAGCTGTTATTATCTTGGCTCAAATAATTAAATTATGTCCTGGTTCTCCCTTTGATGCTCTTGCCATTGGTTCACGACTTTGTTAAGATATGGAATCAACCTCATGTGGTAGATTACTGTAACGAGAACCTCAATTCTTCATCTTCTAGCTATTCCCTTTACCATGTCTTTGTTCTCTTGCTTCTCTACCACTCTGTGAGAGGAACAGAGCTCAGATATCTCTCTGGTCCAGATACATCCCAAAGAGGATGAGGAGGAGGAGCAGAGCTGCCTTAGCCAGTCAGACTAGTGGGAGGCAGGCCTGCCCCTGGTGTGATAGCCTGAAGCAAAGCTGTCTGACCAAACCTAAGACCAGCCAAGTCCCATCTCACCTTCAGACATGGGAACAGTGGTAAGTATTTAGTACACATTTTGTTAAGTGGCGTTGTTGCAGCAAAGCTGACTACTACACCTGGTAATGTGGAGAGAGATTACCGTTGGAAAGCTGGCTGCCAGAAAACTCACAGAGTAGAATTTTTCTTGGCAAAATTGTCTTGGTTTAGTGTCCAATCCTCACTTTGACAAGCTTAAACCCAATTTAAGAGACTAATATATTTATTCCATGAGAAATATGTTCATCAGGTAAATTGATGTTTGCCTTGGCCTGTTGAACACTGTCTCTGGGCAAGTGAGAATTTCTCAGTGAGCATGGAATCAGAACAAAGGGAAATTCAAAAGTTTAGATCCTGCTGAGTTCATCTTCATAGTACAGATCTGTCTGGCAAATAATACATCATATTGACAGGGTAGCTTTTTTTGATAGTGCTGAAAGGAAATTGACAATATATAACTTTCTAAGTTTCTTTTCTAAGCCTAACTTCCTTGTGTTCAAAACACTTTTTTCCCCCCAAAGAGTGTGGCAGAAACTGTTAGCTGTCCACCAATATCCATTTTCCACTTACTTTAGTGATAGAATCTCTAAATTTTAACTAGGCTCCCCATTTAGAGACTCTTTCCCAGCTTCCCTTGAAGTTTGATGTGTCTCTAGAGGTTCTGACCAATGACTTCTCTGTTGGTGCTGTGGAGTGGGAGTTACATCTTTTGGAGATTATGTCCAGGAGTTCCAGGCGGAGGGCAAGAGCTGTGAGCACTGGAGCAGAGCCTAAAGACTGTACAGGACTGCCAGCTGGATGATGGGGAAGGAACAAATATTTGATCTTCTCTCTCCCGAATGGAAATGGCCCTTGAAAGTGAGGGAGGTTGGCACTGGGATTACGTCTGTGTGTGTTAGACAGCGGAATGCTCGAACGAGAAGTAACTCATTTGCTTCTAGTTCCAGACATATTCCAGAAGTGAATAAACCAAGTTTTGAAAAAGGAATTACATTTTTTTAATATAATAAGAAGACTTTTGAATATGTCAGGACTACCCTTTCACCCCTCTTTCCTTACTGTTTTTACTGGTGATCTACAAATTGGGGCACAAAAGTCCCGAAGTTTGTGATAGTCATAATATAGGTCAAATTAAGTGATTCTGGAAATGCCCTTCAAATAAAAAGAGGAATAGGAGTTTGAGAATTTGTTAGATTAGATGATTGTTAGATTGTTAGATTAGATGATTGCATGTATCAAATATGGTAGTGTCAAATAAGTAAACAGTCAATAACTGGTAAACTTCCTAGAAGTCTATGTATTTTACTTTTATTTATCTACTTTAACCAAGCAATCCCAATGACCCTGATGTAAGAGAAGGTTGTTTCAGAAATAAAGATCTAAGTTGACACATCCTTTATCATGGGTCAATTGAATTAATCCAAGGCTTTGACTGCTTCTTGATCTTCTTTATCTGATTCTGATATCACTTTCCTGTTGGTGAGAGCATGAGTCAGTTGTGGCATGCAGAACTCCTGAGTTGTGAGCATAATACAGCAGGAAAACAACTTTTGTAATTTTCCCTAGTAAAGATTCACTTGTTGGATTCTGATTATGCACTGAATCTTGTCACCAAATGTAAACTTTTTGTGGGAAGAGTGGTCATTATGTTATGAAGGGCATAGGAAAAGACCTCTTCCAACCCTAAATATATTCTGTTCACACAAGAGACAGGCTTGGAAATTTCACCATTGGATTACCCCTTATTCCCTGTAGTTGGCCTTCTTTTAAAATATTAATGCTCCTGGAGTGTATAATATATTGCTGTGAAAACCTTATCAAGAACACACTTTTTAGATCTTTCTTTCTGACAGAAGGGAACCTGTATTATCCAAGAAGTATATCTATGCATGTAGCGGGGGCGGAGGGGGTTAGAGGGTGGTGGTGGTGGTGGTTGGGGTAAACAGGGAAGTCTGGAGAGAGGAAAAAGAGGGCAAAATTAAAGTATTTTATAATTGTGTCTGAGACATTTAAAAATTAAGCAGAGTTTTATAAATCAATAAATTACACTGGTCAACAGTAAGATCATTAGAACTTAAAAAGGCCCGAATCTGTAGTATCTTGGTGTGCTGAACATGAATATAACCCTGAAATTTTTTTATTAGCTCTCGTTTTGAAGATATTTCATATAATTCATTTTATATGTTTCATCATGTAAATTTATCCAGTAGGACTGCAACAACATCCTAAATCAGCCTAGAATGATGTAATATTGCATCGCATTGCATAATGCCATCATGCACACATCATCCAGAGTTGATTGCATCATTTTCTGATGCAATGCAATATTACTGCCAGGCCGCTGCTGAAGTAAGCTGACGTCAGCAGTGCGCTATAGAAAGCCCTGTCTGAAAGGTTGAGCATTGAAAATAGTTCTGACTTTGTGAGAGACAGTTGTAGCTACTGTTGCATAGAACTGTTATTATTTTATCCATTTAGGCACAATACAGAAGAGTAATGCCTCAAAAGTGCATTAATAGCATGGACAATTTCTGCTCTATTTGTGGGGAAGTGACATTTGCCAACCAGAAGTATCACTTCTCAAGTGAAGAATGCTTATCATCTTTACTTCAGATGCAAGGTTGGTGACCAAGACAAGCCTTGGGCCCCATATATATGCTGTGCTATATGTACAACACAGCTTTCACAATGGTTAAATGGCAAAAGACCATCCATGCCGTTTGCAGTCCCCATGGTGTGGAGAGAGTCAAGCAACCACATAAAAGACTGTTACTTCTGCTTGGTTCCTTCTCTTTCCAGTGGAGTAACGAAGCAAAAGAAGTGGAGAATAGTCTACCCAAACATTCTGTCTGCATTGAGACCAGTTCCACATGGTGAGGGACTTCCTATTCCAGAACCTCCAGCAGAATATTCTCTTGATTCATCTGATGAGGACAAGGGTGACCTGACCTGTTCTTCTCCTGTTCTATCAGCATGCAGTGATCCAGATTTTCACTGTGGTGCATCTTCAACCCCACACAGACTAACACAGGAAGAACTCAATGACCTGGTTTATGATTTGGACTTGAATAAGAATGAGGCAGAATTGCTAGGATCAAGACTCCAATGATGGAATCTTCTAGAAGAAGATGTCACAATTACTTTACATCGGAAGTGCCACCAGCAGTTGGAGCCTTTCCTAAGAAAGGAAAGTACTCTGGTATTCTGTTTTGATATTGAGGGCCTCATGAATGCCTTAGAAATCACTCATGAGCCACAAAAATGGAGACTATTTCTAGACTCTTCGAAACTGAGTCTTAAGGCTGTGCTTTTGCACAATGGAAACTGTCTTCCATCTATCCTATTCCTGAACAGCTGTACAAGAGACAAGCAAAGAAACTTAAGAAGTAGTCTATGACTTGATTTTTTACAGGTATTAACTGTAGGCCTATTACTATTGGCATGCATTTCATGATGTAAACATCCATTTATTACAGATTACAAAAAAACTTGAGCCAAAATTAGAGTTTGACTTTCATATTTGTGTTGAGCACATACAAATTGATAGGAAATGACTACTTTTATTTCAGTAACATGACTTTTGTAAAAATTTGTTGACCAGTGTTATCAACTGGATAACTATAAAATGTGGGCATGAAGTAGTTAGTGCATGACTCATGGCCAAAAGAATGGTACAGACAGTAAAGGTATAAAAAGCACAGAGGAAAATGTGGACAGTGGAATGGAATGAAATTCCAGGCTTTGGAACAGAGGAGGGAGAATGGGCAAGTTGATATATAAAAGGAATAAAGTAAACATGTCAGTCATTACGGGATTTATCTGTTTGGGCTGTAAAATAACATTTTACTCTTAGGAAGATCAACTCTGAGGAGGGTTAAGAATAACATTCCTGTAAAAACAGGCACAGAAATCCAAGGCACTCAGGCATATGTGTTGCTGCTATTCAAGAAGCAGACTTCATCCATTATTTTAATTAGTTTAAGTGACTCTTTGGATTGGACTAGTTTTGCTCCACCTTTAGAAGTTAAGTCAAGTCATCTGGCTAAAAAGCAAGAAATTAAGTTGTTGGGCACTGCATAGGCAGTAGAGCCAGGTGATGAAGTGATCTTTTCTTTTTTTTTCCCCAAGGTTTTTAAAATTACTGTAGACATATTCATTTTTTCTTTATGGGATTACTTTGATAACATTAAAAGGAGTCAGCCTCAATACCAGTGAGGTAAGAATAGAAAGCTATTACTCTCTAAGTGTTCTTCCCTGAATGTATTATGCAACTACACATATGTTAAATGAATGCTGTATTAGCCACTTTGGTATTCACTCATAATATCATAATGGAAAGGTTTTTTTTTTAATTAGAGGTTCTTTAATGATTAACTGGTAATGGCTGGTTTCTTTTAAACTTTCCTGAATCATGTGCCTGGTGCTTTAACGCCAGGGACAAGGCTGTTAACCCATCACTGTGAGGCTCAATGTCTTGCCACCTGAACTTAGACTCAGCCACCTTAGGTAAGTCACTGGTGGTCTCAGAGCTGGTGACCTAGGAGACCTGCTCATTTACTAAAGATAGTGGACTAGGTGTGGGTAGAGGGTATGGGGCTGAGAAAATGCAATGGCAGGTGGGTGAGAAGGAAAAAGGATGTATGCAGAGATTTCAGGTCGAACTGCCCCTGTTTGCACCATCTTACACTCGCACCTCACACAGAACTCTATTGGGCATGCAGGCTTTCATGTAAAAAGGAGAAGAAAATTTACTCAAGGCAAAAATTCTCAAATACAGTGGGTGAGTTTTTAGAAGTTTTATGGGTAAGGGGCAAACTGGGCAGGGAAAAAGAAGCCCTTCTGTATGAGGGAACTAGAAAGATGAGACTGTTTTTGAAGGTAGACTTACTTCACTTGGTGTACTTTGGCCTTTGGTTTATAAGGAAGAGAAATCAGTTCTTTCTAAAACAATACAAAAACAAAAGAGAAAATTGTTTTACTTCAGTCACTGATCAAAATTTACTTACTTGAAGAAACTCTAAGGTAAAATTATCACTGAGTTTATATAGGCCAGCTTCTTAAAGCTGGAGAATGTGGGGTCAGAAAAGTTCCAGATTAGGGAATTTGGGGTTCACTTAGGAGAGTGCATGTCTGTACAGCCGTAAGTTTACAGGGTATTGTTCTTGTTTTTATTTTGTTTGATTATCTTCATTTAGCGTTTGTTTTGTGTGATCTAAGCAAAATTAATCATTGTAAAAAGCACTGAAGGAGCTAATAGTTAATACTCTACAGTTTAAAATAGGAGATAGTAAGCTCACTGATAATAACACCTCATCCCTACACCAGCAGAACCTAACACTTGTGGAGGTATCTTTGGTTCTTCAAGGATTGCCAGGTTACCTGATGTTTATGCCCATCCCCTCAATAGGGATAAGACTCTAGATGTAAGGGGTCAATACAATTAAGAGTAAAACCTCTGAGAATTTGGCATATCTGACCCCTCCAGATATATTCAGATGCCTCACTATCAAGTCTTACCGAGATCCTTTCTTCTCTTTGTTTTCTTAAGAGTTGGAGAATCTCATCTCTCCTTTTAGCCTGTATAATGGAAAAAAAAAAAAGTAGGTGAATCTGTTGGTGAAATAACAAATGCCTGGGTAGGATAGAATTTTCTTTTCCCATTTTCCTTCCTGTATTCTTTGGCAAGATTTGAAAGTATATTTTTCCATGATAGAGTTGTACTTTTTATTTGTAACATAAGCCAGTTTTTCTTCTAGAGGAAGCTGATTTATAAAATAATTTGGTTTTGATCCTAAAGGAAAAAATTTTCCCTTCATAACTTTTACTAAGGCTGCATGAACTATGTCAAGAATTTTCTATACATTATGTAGTTGTTTTTTTTTTAAATTTATTTATTTATGCGTACAAGCTGGGGTGTAGGCTAGAGGTGTGGGGTGGTGAGAGGATTCACCAGAGACAGAGTGGGGAGCAAAACAGGCACATTGTCTGAAGTACACTGCTGAGGGGAGCAGCAGGCAAGGCAGGAGAGGTCTGCTGTGCCATGTGGGAATCTCCCTGGCTGGGGATCAAACTTGTGTCGCAGTGGCACTGGATAGCTTCACAGTGCTGTGCTTAACCCGTTGCGCCACCAGGGAGGCCCCTATAGTTGTTTTCTTGTCAGAACTCAGACGTTTGACACTTATCTTGCCCTGTTGTACATGTGAGGAAACTGAAGCTTACTAAGGTTAAATAACTTACACAAGCTAGTAAGTGGCAGAGCTGGATTTTAGTCCAGCTCTATGTGACGACAAAGCCCACGCTGTTGATCATCACACTGAATCACCAATGAATGGTAGCAAGAGCAATTTCAGCAAGCTCAAACAGCATGCCACCTTCTACATCTAAGGCAAGAGGCCTGTTCTTCACAGTTTGCATGGGAACTGAATCTATTGCTTCCCTTCCTTTTCTTAGATACCAAGACATTCACGCCCTTAGGTAAACTTTCCTAAATGTAAAAACTTTAGTTCAGTCATGAAGACTAGAAAATATATTAAAAGAGATTTTTATTTAAATTTATATATTTTCTTACACTGTTCAATTTGAGAGACTATATTTAAAAGGCAAACATAGGTACCAATTTCTGTATAGTTTTGCAGATAGCCAGACAGAGAATCATACAGGGGGTATTTGAGAAAAAAAGAAAAAACTGAGTGTCTGGCAAAGAAATCTCGTAGCTTTAGATGGTCAAATAAAATGAAAGCAGCTCTGTTTAGATCAAGGCTAGAAGCAAGAAATAACTGGGAATAGACATATATTTATCATGGTCAGGTAAAAATTAGATTTCATTTACCCATCCGTTCACTTTTTAGAGCACTGCACTCTTCCTAGGACTGCTAGAGCAAAGTTCCATAAACAACAGAGCTTTATTGTGTCTAAAATCAAATTGTTGGCAGGGCCATGTTCCCTCTGGAAACTGTAAGGGACTCCTCCCTTGCCTCTTCCTAACTCTTGGTGATTTTCTGGCCATCTGGGCATTCCTTGACTTGCTGCTGGGTAATTCCAGTCTCTCTCTGTGGTGTGACGTGGCTTTGTCCCTGTGTGTCTGTCTCTACATGGCTGTCATATAAGGACATCAGTCATATTGCGTAGAGAAGTCCAGTATTAACTTATCTTAACTAATTTCATCCACAGTGCCTCTATTTTCAAAGAAGGTCATATTCTGAGATGCTGGGGATTAGAACATCAACATGTCTTTTTGGGAGAGGTGGAAACACATTTTAATCCATAAGGAGCTACAACAATGGGACCTTACTATGCTGAACAAAACACAATTCCTGTCTGCAAGGTGATTGCAGACTTTGGAGAAAAAGACAAATAAATACTTTCTAATGTGCTATGTTGGGGTTAGTAGAGGATGCAACTAGAGAACCAAAGAGGGAGCCTTAATTCAGATTAGGGAGTGTGTGTATTTATATGTTTATGTGGTAGGGGAATCTCAGAAGATGTCCCAAAGGAGGTGACTGCTAAGCTTCAACCTGTAAGTAGTCACTAGATAACAATAGAAACAGGATAGGGAAGAAGGCAGTTGAGGGGGAGGAAACAGTGTGCAAAGCGCCTGAGGCTGCTGGATTCCTGACAACTCCTCAGGATGGTTCTTTAGTCCTGCTGCCTGCAACAGAAGCTGCAGACCTCAGCCGGGGCCCCACCCAGACACCTGGGCGAAGGCACTTGTGCTGGGCAGGTGGCCAGCAGCTGACCGGGCACACTGGTCATCATGGCTTTGAGTCATTTTCAACTCATATGAGTGATCCTTTAATGAGCCAGCACAGTTTTAATTTCATTCATTTTGAGACAGAATTTCTCCTTCCTACTTGAATTTTTGGGCATAGTATCAGTTACTGAAAAAAAAATTCAGGGTACTTAAAAAAGTAAGTTGTTTCGCAGTATCTGTCAACTTGGTATGGAGCAAATAAAATAATGTCTGCAGATAATAACCAGAGATACACAATGGTAGTTCCTTTTCCAACTTTTCTATTACACAATACTCAGTTGGAATTAATTGCTCCCATACTGTGATTACATTGCACTTTATACCTTTATTATGTATTGATCTTACTTTCTCTGTTTTATTTCATAGTTGCTGCTCTGTCTCTTTCAGTGTCTTGCTCATCTTTTTATCCTTAGAGATTAGCAGTGCTTTGTATATAATACTTAATTACAGTTCAATTTTTGTTGAACTGAATTGACTCATGATATATGAATGAAATTGTTATACTAATACCAAATTATTACCCTAAGCAAAGCAAACAAAAAAAGTTTTAGAAAGTGAAATTAAACAGTGGTAAACTTAAAATGGTAACTTTAGTTCTTAAAATTCTCCATGAACACAGCTACATGAATATTTTCTATGTAACTATTGGGGGCCAGAGACAAGTTAAATTGCCTTAATGCTTCTAATGTAAAAATGGACAAATATTTAGATACAGGATAACAATAGAATAAATATATGTTTTCTTGATTTTTGTTTTTTTTCATTATTATGCATTTTAGTGCCTAATCAATTTTATAATATAACATAATGTACCAGAAACAAAGCTTTCAAATTAATTTGATTTCTGCTTCCTGAACATGTTTCCTGGGAATGAATAACAAAACTTTTGTAAGCAACTGTGTCATCAGAACAAAAATTTTGCCAACTATTCTAAGAAATTTCTGCCAGGATAGCTAAATAAATTCAGCAGCAAGAGAAAGTCTGTATAGTTTACCTTATTCATATGGGTATTAAATTATTAATAGGGGTAAATAATTTACTTGTTAATTTCATAACAATGAAAGAATTCTTATTTCTAATCGTAGTGTTTAGTTGTGTTCATCAGTGGAATTTGATAAGACTTAAATGTCTTAAAATAATGCTATATGAGGTTCAGAATTTATAATTTTAATATTTGATATTTTCTTATATTTACACATTTTATTTATGTTATTTATATTTACATCCTGCTCTTAAAGAATAAATTATGGAATAAATATTGGTTTCAGGAAATTGGGATTAATAATGTATAAATTTAATGTCTCATAAGTTGTTAATGAATTTTATCGTCACTTCAAAAATTAAATTGCTTAGTTCTCTATTTTGGCTTTTCAGAGACAAACAACTTGGATGTCACCAGAAATTAGTGGAGTCAAATACATTTGCGTTTGAATCCCAGTTCTGCTGCTCTTAATGGCAGCAGCCCCTTCCTCATTTTCTCCTCTTCTAACCAAATGTTAGAGGTTCATGACCTTGGGTAAATCAAAGAACCACTTCTCTGAGTCTTAGACACCTCTTCAGTATGGATGGTTGTTTGGATGTAATTTGGAACTAAAAAAAATATTGTTCCACATGACAGATGGCATATGTGGATATTTAATAAATGGTAGCTAGTAGGTGATTTGAGGGTGATAGAAAAATTTCTCTTTCAATGTTTTCAAAATGTGGATGAGTGGGAAAAGGAAGGGAAGGATGGATTGCTCATCTGCTATGTACAGGCAAGGAAGGTTTCTCATGATTCAGCTTCTGACCTGTGAATGAGTTGGTGAATGGAGTTGGAGGGAAAAGAAGGAGAAACAAAGAGGAAAATTAAGATGGTATTTGTTCTTAATTACTCAGTGCAAATTCCTTTGTCCACTAATCTTCAGAGTATTATAAACTTTCTCATGAGTTAGTTTTCAGTTATAAGAAAACTCTTATTGAGCTTTTTTTGTTTGTTTTTGGGTAAACAATTTAATGAACCAGTGTTGTCTATAAATTTTATTCAACAACTTATCAAAATTTTAAATTTCTCTCCCTTTCAATATGAACAGAATTATAAATGAACTGAAATTCATGTTTCAGCAGGAATATATCTATATAGCTATAACATATTTTCTGTAACAGATTATTTATGGAAAATATGGATTCAGTATTCATTCTGAAAATAATTAACTACGATTAACCATGGTAAAGAAGATATAGTCTTTGTTAGCATAGAAAAAAATGTATACTTTAGTAGAAAATATGTCTTATAAGAATATGCACAGAAGTAGTGAATCCAGTTTGAGATCAGCTTTGTTCAGTTCATTTACTTATTTTATGGCAACATGAAGTAGTATTTTGCAAAAAGTGGTTAAAGGGTAGAGAATAGCTGCATTATAGTAGTATTTAAAACTTAAACTTTCTAATACCTTATTTAATGTAAACTAAATATTTATGATAGGATTTTTTGTTACAAGTTAGCTATAAGTGGGAATTACATTCCAAATTTAGAATATTACCTAATTACAACCAAGTTTCTATGGTTTACTAGAGGTGGAGAACATTATCTGATTTTCTCCCCCCTGGTGACTCCAGAATTTAATTTTTAATTTTATGGTAATGATTGAGAGTTGCTTGTCTACTAGGAGCACTGGGGAATTTTTGCTCTTATTCTATACCATCTTAATCCTCAGTAAATTCCATTTCTCTTCTTTGTTACAAATGCAGTATTGAGGAAAGCAAGAATTATTATTGGCTTAAGGTAAACCTATCTATCAATAAAAAGTCTCACAATTGGGCTTGATCCTGAAAGGCAGTATATACCTCTTACTGATTTTGATAACAGAATGCTTCAGTTGTGAATTTACTGCCATTCCCTGTGCCTATTAATTGAAATGTGCTATGTAGATTCTATAATTTCAATATAGCAAATTTATATCCACTGTAATAATAAGATACAGATCTGTTGGACTTTAAATGACCTACTGTACACTTCAAAAGATAACTTGGATGATCAGTGAAAAGCCTTTCTTCAGCACTAATAATCTGATTTTAGAAGGCAGACATGACTGAGTGATCTATGGGAGTGGATGGAAGATGTGAGAGGATTATTAATCTGAGGGAGGACGAATGCTGACTCGCAGAAAAAAGATGCTTATTTAAGCACCTTTTTGTAGCTCCTGGAAATTGCTTGCTACTGGCTCAATTCCCAGTTCTGACATATATAATTTTCATTTAAAAAATAACAGCTTACTAGAATGAGAAAAATATATCAGTGATTAAATGAGAGAATGGAGAAAATCAATACAATTGGTCTTCAATGTAGATTTTAACAAAATATGAATTTATCTATTGTGAAGAAAAATATGCATTTGCTTATTTCTATTACACACTTTTATTAGTTCAGTTACGTATATTTTAATGGAAAGCAAAAATAATTTTCCTAATAGCACAGCTCTTGTTTTAAAACATTCACATAAATCATGAAAGTAAAAGTGATTTTAACAACTGCTTTAATAGGCACTTATAGTTGAAAAAGCAATGAGATTTGAATTTGAATGTTGAGGAAAATATGATCATAAAACATGGTTTATTTATTTTGGGGAAGGATTAGGTTTATATATTTATTTTTATTTATTTTTTATTTTTTATTGTTATTTATGTCTTTTACATTTTGCATTCCCCTTGGGCAGCCCACCACCAATTCACCCGTGATCCATCTCCATGGTCCCCTGTATTCTCCTCTCTTTCACTTTGTGCCCTTATCCTCCCCCCCCCTCTCCCCCCCCCCCCACCACTGAGTGTCTCTCTCCCACCAGGCCTCCCTATAGTCCTGTTATAAGTGAAACCATTCGATATTTTTCTTTTTCTTTCTGGCTTATTTCACTGAGTATGATTCCCTCTAATTCCATCCATGTCACTGCAAATTGCATGTGTTTATCTTCTTTCCATGATGAATAGTATTCCATTGTGTATATGTACCACATCTTCTTGATCCGATAATCTATTTTTGGACATCTGGGTTGCTTCCATACCTTTGCTATTGTGAATAGTGCCGCAATGAACATATGGGTGCATGTATCCTTTCGGATTAGTGTTTTTGTGTCCTTTGGGTAAATTCCCAAAAGTGGTATTGCTGGGTCGTATGGGAGCTCCATGTTTAGCAGTTTGAGGAATCGCCATACAGCTTTCCATAGTGGT
>PVIJ01003813.1:0-76342 GCA_004024925.1 Scalopus aquaticus | reverse complement strand
GTTTATTTTTAATTAAAGTAACACTTTTTTTTAGTGAAACAACATTATTATATAAGTTTCAGGTATTCATATTGACCATTACATTTTAAAATCCAATAAAGTATAGATAAATTAATAATACTTCTATATATGTTGGAATTATACACTACAGATGGTTCAATCTGCAATAACTATTAAGACTTGTCCTTAGCAAACAAATAATTACTAGGTCTTTCCAGTTTTCTTTTTTTTTTTTAGATTTATTGTTTTAAAGATTTATTTAAGCATACAAGCTGGGGTGTAGGCCAGAGGTATGGGGTGGTGAGAAGATTCAGCAGAGACAGAGTGGGGAGCAGGACAGGCAGATCGACAGAAGTACACTGCTGAGGGGAGCAGTGGGCGAGGCAGGAGAGGTCTGCTGTGCCATGTGGGCATCTCCCTGGCTGGGTATCAAACTTGTGCTGCAGTGGCTGCTTTTAGCTTCATAGTGCTGTGCTTAACTCATTGTGCCACCAGGGAGGCCCAGTTTTCATTATGTTGATGGTTATATAGATATGATGAATAGGCCAACAGAACTGATCTCAAGTGTCCTGATCTACCTATTAGAACTTAAAAAGGAAGGTGTTGGAGAGGTGGACCTATTCCTTTGAATCACACACAGTACTGCAAATCAATGTTATTGCAATAATATAAATAAATAAATAAATAAATTTTAAATAAAAAAAAAGTTCTTCCTGGCTGCCATGTGTTTTAGTATTCTGTTCTTATCATTGCCTTTCAACTGCTTTATTTTAATGTGTCTTAGTGTGTGTCTGTGTGGTAGTATTGTGTTGGGAACTCTTTGGGCCCCTTGGATTATGACATCTGGTTCACTTCCCAGATTAAGAGATGGTTTTCAGCAATTCTTTCTTTAAATAAATATTCTATACCTTTCTCTTTCTCTTTTACTGGGAGACAGTGATATGGATGTCATTTCTCTTTAGGTTATCCCAAAGGGCTCTTACACTATTTTCATATTTTAATTCTTTTTTTCTCTACATTGTTCTATTTGCTTGTTCTCTGACATGGTGCTTATGGGCTCATTAATTCTCTCCATTGCTTGCATTTGTCTGCTGTGGAGGTCATCAATTTTATTTTTTAATTCAGTTATAGTATTTATTAGATCCATTACTTCTAATTGTAATTGTCCCATATTTTCTCAGTCTTCATTCTGTTTATATTTTGTATCCTCCACTGATTTTTATTTTTTTGCTCCAGCATTTGGAGTATGTTCTGTTTCTTCATTTTAGTTTTTATGGTCTGTAATAGGAATAGACTTTCAGACTGTTACCTTTGCACCCGTTGAAGAAAATGGAAAACTGGTACTGGCAAATGGCAGTAGGAGAAAAAGGATCTTGTGGTAGGGCACCAAAGGATCCCTTCCAGCGAGCATCAGGATTCAAGCTTTCTGCTGTGCTTGAATTGTGGGGGCAGTCCACAGTGATCCCCTCCTTTAGGCTGGCTCCTTGGTCTAAGTCTGATGTCAGATTCCATTCCGGGCTAATTTGGAGCCCTTAATAGGCATGAATTATAGTTGATATGGGGTCACAGGTTGGGAGTTCTTCTCTTTTCCAGAGCAGAGCCTTATATTGGGGTGTTTTTATAACAGTGTGGTCCCCAGGAGAAAGGGTGTGTCCCAGGTTCCTTGTCCCACCCAAGGTAGGGTGGAACTGAGCAGGATATAAGAAGCTGAAGAAGAGACACACACACGGAGGACACACACATGGGGAGACACCGAGGACACACACAGAGGAGACAGAACACAGACAGAAGACAGGAGGAGACAGAAGAAGGATGGAAAGCCAGAAGAGGCCTAAGGAGCAGAGAAACTTGTAAAGGAGCTGCACTGGCCTAGACTGATTGAAAGAGATGTGGGTGAGAGACCCATGGGGAAGTTAACGATGGCTGTGTTGATTTTGGTTTTGATTTTGCTCTGTTCCTCTCAGACTTGTCTGACTGTTTCTGACCCTTTTAATGGGGTCCCTCCTGAAAGATATTTTGGTTCCCCCAGAATTGTCTGGCTGTTTCTGACCCTTATGTGTGGGTCCCTGCCAAAAGCTGTTCTAGACTTGTGGCAGGCTTTCGAGACTTGCTTTGGGCCAATCCCATTTGGGTGGACTTTTACCCACGAGGAGTTGGATAACATGAGGTGCTTGACTTAGAAAATATATTCTTTTTCTTCTCTGTCTTTTCTGATAGTATTAAAGTCTGTTTCCACAAAAGGTCCTATATGTTTTGTATTGATGCGGTGGATGGCAGAACCCATTTAGACCAGGGCAGGTCTGGGGTTTCGGGGGTGCCCCTCTCCCTGCCCTGTAACATTTTCTGCTATTATTACCATTCCTTTCCTGAAGTACTCAAGTGTTGATTTGTTGTGTTGATTTTAGCCTGGAGGTGAATGTGGCAGAAGTTTTGGATAGCCCAGCCTAGGCTTCAAATGATAGCTTCTCTGAAGAGACATAGGTCACACATTCTCTCCCTACTTTAGGCTTCAACTGTTCTGTGTTGAGTGCTTCGGACTCAAGCCAGTAATCCTCACTCTGCTCCTAGTTCCCCCTCCTCCCCTCAACATCTTCCCCCCAACCTCATCCTGGGTGCCAACTCTGTATACCCTACTATCCAATGCCGTGCCAAGACTCAAGAGTCCCCAATATTGGTGTGTGTTCCTGAATCAGCAACTGTAGTGGTTTCCCCACAGCAGACATCCTCCTCTTGTGCACTGTCCTGTTCCGGTATCACTGTTAACACTATTCACTTAAAGTTTTCCTCCCCCTTTCTGCTGAGTTGCTCCTAGTGTGCTGTGGTCCTCTGTTTTTCCCTCAGGAGCATTTTGGCTTTGTTCTGCAATTGAGGGAGGAAGCAAGCCTGGTGTCTTCACTCTGCTACCATCTTGCTAGACTTCTGAATTATCTATGTGGTTCCACATCTCTTTCCTTTCCCCAACTATAGTTTCATATATTACCAAAGATTAAGAGGGAAGCCTCATCTGTCAACTGAATATATTTCACAAGACTGAATAATGTTTGAAAACAAAGTAGTACTATACATGATATAAAGGAGTAATTCGTATTTATATACTCTTTTATTTATCATTTGATACCAAAATATTTGCTTTTTACTATGAAGCATAGTATGTTTTTATAATTCTTCCACTTGGATTATCTGACAAATTAGGAACAACAAGCATTTAAATCTCTAGTATTTTTTGTTGGTGAAGGAGAAACTCCGTTTCCTAGTGGAGTTGTATGGAGGAAAAGGAACTTTATTAATGTGATATTAGGGAAGGATAGCAAAACTAAAGCAAAGCCAGATAACACTTATGGAGAAGATATTAATTTGTCTGATCATTTTGATAGCAGAGGATTTTCTTTTATCTGAACTCACTGGCAATGACCCTGAGGAAATTCTCTACTTTTTTGGTTTGGCTTTCCAAAACTGACTTAGAATGATTCTGAATATCCTTCTTATGGCCTACAAAATGTAGGAAAGCTTTCCATTTTCATGATTCAGTGTGTGAAAATACACCTTTGTGAAGTTTCTTAGATTCTTCTTTTTCCAAGGCTGTTTTCATCATAGCATAACTTGAATCTCGTTCATGGAGTGCCACTTAGCACATTCAGCAAACTCACTTTTGAGATTTGCACTGTGGTCAGTATTTGTGCATAGGTTGTGTGATAACCCAGCCCATTCCCTATAAAGATATTCTATCTGGAATGATCTGTGGATTGGCTATTTTGGTTGTTATAACTTTTAGTTTCGTTCATGTTACAACTTTGATCCCAGCTGGACATTTACAATTATACCATTTAAAATACTTTAAAATACTAATCTAACATCTTCCTTCTCCCAGCAAATGAATTATTTATAATTCTTTTCATGAGGCAATAATGAGCTAAAGAGCTTTCTTAAAGGTGGCAAAACCAAAAAGCAAATTAGTTTTACTATTTCAAAGAATTAGCTGACTATTCATTTATTATAATGTTTTCAGGCTACTTTAGAACTCTCAGAGGAAGAATAATGGTTCAGTATAGTGCTATAAGGTTTCTTTTATGGACAGAGAAAGCCATTTAATCTTGACACACTCAATTGTTTTTGATTTTCTGCCATGGATATCCATCACAGAAATAGTAGTTGTGATTAATAGCATTTTGTTCACTAACCAAAAGCATTTATAATGTGTACCTAGAAAACATTACAAAATGGAGGATAACATTAAAGTTTAATAAAAGTTCAACAACTGAAAAATCAATATCAGTTGGGGAGAAAGAGCTACAAAGGTACTTTTAGGAGAGAGAGAAAATAAATTTTCTCTTTTTAGAGTTGCATTAATTTTTTCCATTTTAAAATGAAAGTTATGCCAGGAATTTCCTTATTAATGTATATGTTCAAAAAATGTGAAGATTTTCTTAGATTAGCTAGATCATTGTAAATATTTTCTTATTTGAAAAGAACCCTTTCAACCCATTTACTTGCTGCCATCAAGCTAAAAATTCTAGAATGTGGGTGACAGCAATGCATGCAGAGTACTAGAGACGGAGAAAAAAAGTGAATCCAAAAATAGATTGTGTTTTAGTAATTAGTCGCATATCCTCCCATCATAAATGGACCTGATAAGATCAAAGTAAAACTGAGAAAGAGGGGTGATGTGTAAAAATGGTCCTAAAGCAGACTTGCAAACAAACTAGCTCTTGGGAGCATTCTTGCAAAAATTATCGGCCTAGAAAAATTTGCCACATGGGCATATGTTAAAAAGGCTAAACAAAATGGAAATATCACTGTATATACAGCATATATCTACTCATTAATTCAATTTTGCACTTGTTTACTCAGGCAATAAATATTTACTGAGTTTCAGTAACCAGGAAGACTAGCAAATTTGGGTTAAGCAAATAAAAAGGATTCTGCCCTCAAAGAGGAAAAGAGAATTAACATTTATTGAAGGAAAACTCTAGGCATGACCAGGCATTTTATGTATCTTATGTCAACTCTGTGCAGTGGATATTTTTATCATTCCTCCCTTTATTTCTGAGGAAGCTGAGTCTCACAGGGTTAAATGGGTCATGCAGATATTAAGTGGCAGCATTAGACTTCCAAACCCACCTGGTCGCCAAAAGTCCACTAGACTATGGTGCCTGTAATCTAGTAGGAAAGGCAGAAACAGACACAATTACCTGTAGCACATATCAGAGACTGTGATAAATACTATGAAAGAGGTCACTGGGAGCACCAAGAAGAGAGCTGTCCAGCCTGCCCATCTCCAGTTTACCTCTGGGAAGGCTTCACAGAGAAGCTGGCATTTGAGCTTGGCCTTGACGGTAACCTCGAAGAGCATTTTTTTGTAGCAACATGAAAGTGTGTTGTAGGTTGACGATACAACATGAAACATGAAAGTGTGTTGTAGCTTGACAATACAATTTATAGTCCCACACGACTGAAAACACTGTTTTTCAGGCTTGTGTTCACACAGTTTTGAATGTTAGAATACCTGGCAGCATGCCTGAACAATGCCATGGCCAGAGATCATCACAATACAAAGAGTCTCATGGGCTTTGGAGTTAGGCTTTGAATCTAGGCTCTACTGCTTATTGATTGTGGAAACTTTGGAAAATCATTTAAGCCCTGTTTGATTAAATGAGGATAATCATCATGAAGGTATTCTAAGGAGAAGATGTGTTGATACCTGTAAACTGCTTAGCTTAGTGATATGCACAGACTAAATTGGCTGTTACGAATACACCACAGTAATATCTAAGGATATTTCTCAGAGCATTGCTTCTGCTGGGTTCTCTTGGTTGCCCTTAACTATGACACCAACTAAAACTATATTGTGCAGCACCAAGGTCCCCTATATGTTCATGAGGCCCAGTTTCAGTGACATTTTCTTTCCCCGCTGACTGCTCCTTTGTTAGGTCTCTTGTCTTCTACTCTCAATAAATAATCTTCTTCGCTACTGCATTGCAGGTCCCCCTTGAACTTAATGTACCATTTAAGATATCTATATCTATATACTTAGATTTAGCAAAATTATATTTTATCCATTGACCACTTGAGTAGCAAATATGGGAAAGGGGTGACAGTGTGCTCTAGTCTGGCAGTTGAGAACCAAAGGTATGGAGTAGACTACACTGGGGAGAATGGTAGGAAGTTAGGTTATGGTCAGCTTGGAAAGGAACTTGAATGCCGTGCTGAAGGGTTTGGTAGTGACCCTATAAAAAGGGAAAGCCCTAGGAAAGTGAAAGTAGGTGTATGGACTGAATTGTGTCCTGTAAAATTCCTATGTTGAAGCCCCCTGTGTGATGTATTTGGAGATAAGACCTTTAGGTAGTCAATTAAGGATAAATAAGGTTATAAAGAAAGGGCCATAATCTATAGGACTGATGTGCATTTAGGAGGAAGAGACACCAGAGCTCTCTCCCTCTGCCATGTGAGGACACAGAGAGAAGGTAACGTTCACCAGCCAGGAAAGGAGGCTTTATCAGAAACCCACCTTATGGTACCATGATCTTGGACTTCTAGCCTCTGTAACTGTGAGAAAATGCATTTCAGTTGCTTGAGCCACCCAGTCTGTGGTATTTTGTTATGACATCCCTAACAGACTAATACAGTAAAAGAATAGCATAATCCAGATTTGGGATTTAGGAAGAGAGCCTGCAGTGTGGAGGATGTTTTACATATTCTTTGGCAACTCTATATATTCTTCCAAGCGCAACTCCTTTGGGAAGATTTTTTGATTCTTTAAATTTAATTCTAATGTCTTTTCATAGGTTCCCATAGTATTATCTATATGCATCTATCATGATTTCATATATATACATGAAAATGTATGTATATGAATATATATTTTATTTCATATATAGGAAATATATATATATGTAAATTCTTGACTTTGATGACTTCCCCCATCAGATTGTAAGCTCCTTGAGAACAAGGACCATATCTTATCTGCATTCCCATTATCTAGTGTGGTACTTGGCACAAAGCAGTTTCTCAATACATATCCTATCTATGGAATTAAGTGATTAATAAGCCTGAGACAAGGAAACCAGTTCTAAAACTCCTACTATAATAGTGCATTAGCAGAACATCTACCTGTAACTTGTCTTATTGTTTAATAAAAGATGATGAAAACTGGCAATAGTTTGCTTTTATTTTTAATTCCTTCATAAAATGAAATTAAATGAAACAAACTCCAAAAGTGCTGAATAAGGCCACTTTTAATGATTTTTGCCACACTGAAAATTAGACTCCTTCCAGCCATTAAGTTCTGGTATAAGTATAGTGTCTAATATCCAAAAACAGAAGAAAATGCTGACTCACTATTTCTAATCACCTAGAAACAGTTTGGAGGAAATCACCAAGAGGCCACAAAATGAATCATTGTGCTCAGCAAACTCAAATGCATTGTTGTGTAATTTATGTAGAATTCCCGATAAGAGTTCAGAGTTTGCCAATATGTCCAATGATTTAGGACATTAGGCCAAAACAAATCCTCTCCCTTTGCTTTTATAGTATAGGAAGAGTTACAGGAATGGAATTTATCCATTAACCAAATAAACTGTTTCTATAAATCACTCTATTAATTGTTGAGTGAAAGGCTGTGCCTACATCATGAGACACAAGCAAGGAATATTGCCAAAAAGAGACTTGTTCTGTTGATTTGACAACACTGACGTGTTTAATCTCAACTTTCAGTCAGAATGGTTTTAGATAACACACCATTCCTCAGATCATTTAATCTCGTGCTATTAAGATAGTCAAATCCACTGGATTTTTCCTGTTCTTACAATGTTTCTCTTGTTAAGAGTACTGTATATTATTTGGGGTCTTACTGGCTAGAAAGTACGTGAGTCCATCTTTCCCCATTTCCCTTGAACTCTGCTGTTCCTTTACATGCTTAGGCTTTTGCAGAGAATGAGAAGAGTGAAAGTTGAAAAGAATTTCTTAATCTTAATTAGAATTCTCACAGCTTCCAACTGCTCAAGTTGACACACCAGAATATATGTGTATATACATGTATATGTATTTAAAAAATTATAATTGGGATTATTTAGAAAATTCAGTGGAAATCAGATGATGTTCTGATATATTGGCCTACCTTCTGGAGATATTTTTCTTTTTCCTCAGATTCCTGAATCTTTAGGATTTCAGCATTGATTTTATTCTCTAAAGTAAAAAAAGACAATTTGAAATAATTGTATCATGTTTTACAGTAATTTGATATAAAATTGGGTAAAGGTCATAAGGTAATACATAAATGTGTAGGAAGGCAAACATATATATGTACTGTCTTGAAACTTCACAAGTCAGATTCATAAATAAAGACAATGAATTAACTATGGCTGCAGAGAGCTTCTACTCAGTTTAGAAGATGAGTAAGCCTGAGTCTCTAAAGATAACTTATTTGTATTGCCAGAAATTCTAACTTCTATATTCCTATTCAATGTGTTATAGGAATTTATGCATTTTCCTCTAGATAGAGAGGAAAGGATGTGAATATGCTATTCAGAAAGTTACTCCAAAGTGTAAAGTTATGTTCTTATACCCATTACCTATTTCCTGAAAACTTTAGATTCCTATTCAATGGGTTATAAGAATGTAGCCATTTTCCTCTAGATAAACAGGGCATGGTAAGGATATACAATTCAGAAAGTTATGCCAAAGTGTAAAGTTGTATACTTACACTTAATACCTATTTTCTGAAGACCCTAGGAATCAGGATTTTGAAAAGGTGTAATAATTGGTACTCACCATCTTTCATAAGGAAAAACGACTTCATGTAAATATTCTCTAAAAAATACAAAAGGGAAGTAAAGAAACCATTGGAAAAACCATAGCATTGAAAGTATTTAAGCTTTCTATACCAACACAAATTGCTTAATAAGAGTTTTTCATATCTGGAGTCTTAACTAGTTCTTAAAGTTCAGGGAACTTAGCTCCTAATGTTGAGGCTGCCTTAACTTTCCCCCAGTGTTTCTTTTGTGTTAGGTCAACAACCAATCTTAATATCCTTTCACCTAACATATAATATTTTTTGACTACTTTACACTATTTAACCAAATAGATGCCGTAATCTAGTGGATACTGTTAGATGTAACCAATATGCTACTGGTCCTTGTGCGGGGCAGGGCTGCTGAGGCTTAAAGAACTACTACTAGATAGAGTGTAAGACACTTGAAATGAAACATTCATATTTTGGAATTAGGTTCGGCAGTTACTCTCGGGAGGGACTCTATCTTCCGGGTCACTTGTGGTGGAAGAAGAAATCTTTCCTAGGAGGCAGCTACTCACCAGGCGAAAGCCCCTTTGAGGACCGCGCCACAGGCAGACGCTGACTGCTACCTCTGGACAAAACCAACTGAGATTCGTTGGGAGGATACATCGATGCCGCCGCCCAAAACTGCTTGGCCAAATTGGTGTCTTCATCCGAAGAGCCAGCGAACACCAGTAATCCCTCGGGGTAAATTTCTTCGGATTCCTTTTGGCTAATACTGTCACACGGGCTTGATTCCATGGCAACCTAGGACGCTTCTCCAGACTCCCTCTCTGGCCAGCCCCGCCCCTTGGAGAACCGCCAAGGTAGCAACCACCACCGGAAGCTCTTAAGTTTCTTTGGTAGGTGTTGAGGTTCAGCGCGCGGTTGTAGGCCGCCTGACTTCAGGACCAGTCCAAGCCTTGGAGTCAAGATAAAGTCCAATAAACTTTGGAACGTGTTCAGCTGGGGCGGGAGTGGGGTAGCCCTTAGCTATTCTTTACTCAGTTTTATTCCCTAGTTCCCACCGGTTTCCTCCCCCTCCCTCCCCAGATATATAAAAATTTTATTCCTTAGCCTCACTGCCCCAACCCTCCCACTCCCATATTATGTTGCCTAGCGCAGTCCACCATACATGGAACTTTTGGACCTGCATTAGTTGGAGAATTCAACAGGGCAGCTAACATCGTACCTATGGGAAACAGAGGGACGTCCATAGGTACCCATGCTACAATTTTATACACTCCCCCCACCCAATCCTTTAGAGTAAATCTTAGTAATAAGCTGGGTTTAGATGGTAACTGATTTACCAGTCAGTCCCCAGTCTGCCTGTACTACAACAGCTGTGATTATTTAAAAGCTAGGCATCCCATGAATGAACTCAGCCCCTCCAGAAAAATTATGAAACATTTCGTTCATGTAGCCTTGAAAGACTATTAGCAAGTGCTAGAGAAAAGCTTTCCATGGAGGTTTTGTTAATCTAGGAACAATTAAACCACCTCAGGGACAAGAAAGATGTAATTACTGTGGCAGGAATTGAAACGGACATCCTAAAGCTATCTTAGGAAAGGAACATATGGTAATAAGCACAATTTATGTCGTATGGCATTTTATTTTTTTCAAAATATTAACAGTACATTCTCAGAGAAAGATAGCTCGAAATTGACCATCACAAAGCTGTACAATGTCATATATCAGCTAAGGAAAAAAATCATTTGCGTCAATATATCTTAAATTTTAGGGGCTAAGACCCGGAAGGAATATTGAAAAGTTATAAAAGTACTCACATTACAATTGTATATATTTTCTAAAATAATTTACCTCTGAGTTGCTAAATAAGCAGTGGGTGATATTAGCTATTCAAATGCCCTTTCCACACCCACCCCCAACACTTTGATGGGAACATGAAGCTCATTTGGATGAATCCCCAAATCTTTTTACCTGGCCGTGTGGTTAGTGATTGGTATTGTTAGCAATCAGCTAACTACACTGCCTAGTAACCAGACTCACAGGAAAAGGGTTTTTCTTTCATCACAAACTGCAGTCTCAAGTTGGTGCCCCATAAACAGTGATGGTAGCTCTCCTCAGTTTTGGTGGGGTGGTGAATACCCTACTAAATAATGAAAAATAGGCAAAACGAATCACAGCATACTTCAGCGCTACTTAGCGGGCTCCTCCCAGCAATTTACATGTCTGTTATAGTGAAAACCATTAGATTTCACCATTGGTGAAATCCACAGATTTCACTCCCCGTACATGTGATTGTACAGTCCTGCTTTTCCTCCCGGGGAGAGAGAGCTAACAGTCTAACTGAATCTAGACACAGCAGCCCGCTGCCGTTTCCAGGGTTTCACTCGCACTTTGACAAGGTGCAGCCGCAGCTGTGCGTTGCAGAACAAATGCCGACTCAGCAAATCTCGGGGCGCGGCTTTCTCCTCTCGAACTCTTGCGGTCGGCCGTTTGCCGCTGCGGGTGGCGTCTTCCTCCCGGCGTGGCAATAGGTGATGCTGTGCCTTGTTTTGATGGCAGTGGAGTTAGTGATTGTAAGCAGCAGAATACAATCAGCTAATTACACTGCCTACAAACCGAGCACCGGGCGCCGGCTGGCTGCAGCGATCCGACGGTCCGCAGCGCCGACGCGGTGTTCCTGGGCCTGCGGGTCGCGGAATCCGGCCTGCCTGTACCCCACATTTCACTCGTGGCGACGCCGGACACACTGTGCTTGAAGCTCAGGGAGAGGGTCCCTGGAGGACGTCCTGGGGCCCATCGGGCACCCACCCTCGCCCGGCCCGCGGATTGCCGGGCCGCCACCTCACCCAGTCCTGACCGGTCGTCTACGCTTGGCCTGCTACGGCCAGCGGGAGGCGCCCCGGAGGGGACCTGCACCCTAGGGCCACGCCCTCCCCCCACTCTAGGCGACTTCCAGATGCGCCCAGCCGGCTGACTTTACCTTGGCCACCAAGTCCCTGGGCCCATCCTACCTGCCCGTGTGCCCCGCACCTTTCAAGGCGCACCCCTTTAAGTTCCCTTCTTCTTAGCCCTCTCCGGCTTGACTCCCACCTCCCTTACTCCCGACTGGCCCAGCAACTTCTCTTCTGTTCCCAGCCCAAACACTGGAGCCGGCTCTCAAACGCGTGCGCCCCCCAGCTCCGAGTGACCGTGGCCCCGGCAGACCAACCGCCCTTGGAACCGCGCGGGCAGAGGGGGCGGGGCGGGGCGGGCGCGAGATGGGCGGGGTGGGGGAGGGGCAGGTGGGAGGTGGTGAGAAGGGGTAGATCTTGGACCCCAGTAGGAAAGAAGACCAGGAGAGGAGGCACGTTTTCTTGAGAAGTTTCCCTTCCTGGTTTATAGCAGGAGGGACAAAGAAGCTCCTTCCCTCTGCCCTCCCCAAGAAACTCCACAAACCCACCCAGTTTTCATGCCCAACTGTATCAGGGAAAAGAACTTCCCAGGTCCGAAAATGGAAGGCTTCAGTTTTCCAACTGGAAATAGTTCTAAGGAGCCTCTGGCATGGGTCCCATCTACACCTTTTTGTTTCCCTTGGGTTCCCCTTATGCTCTTGGGGAGGTCCGTGTGATGAGGTGGAAGGCTAGATCTTCTAGTCAGATAGTGTCCCAGCCAGCCATTTAAATTAAGGTGAGATCAAGGCCAGTTTTATATTCCCAAGGTCAGATTTAGGCAAAATTCCTACTTCCAGCACATACTTATTTAAATATCTGCTACTTGCTCTGCACTTAAGGTCATTCATTCTCCTCCATATGCATGATCTAGGAGTAACTCAAAGTGGACACTCTCACTCAGGAGAGTATACAACAAATCACTAAGCCGGGTAGAAATAGCAGGGAGAAATAGAAGGGGGAGAAATAGAACTGCAATGGTCAGGGAAGGTTCATAGAGGAGGAGACACTTGAGTAGGTCCTTGAAGCAAGTCTAAACATGGATACTCAGGGTGTGTGGAGGCCAGAGAAACAGCATCTTGTGTGACCAGTTGCATTTTGTTATTCGCAAAATTTCACATCCGAGATGTAGATGTGTTGCTGTATTTGAAGTAGATTGGGCAGAGCAAGGTTACAGAGGATTTCTGGGAGGGACCTGGGAGAGAAAGATTTCTGGGAGGAAATCTTTCCTTACTCTTCTTCCTCTTTTCCTTCAATGAATGAATCAGGAGAGGATAAAGAAAATTGTCTGATTATGCACTCTGTGGAGCTTAACTGCAAGCCCTACCCTTATCCTCACCCCACTCCCAATGTGGTGGTCACTCACTGTAGAACATTCACTGTTGACTCCAAAGACTTAGTTCTAAATTATTTTCCACAAGGGAAAACTTCCAGCTATGGACTGATTCCCTAAACCCAGGAAATGGCCTGGTAGACGTCACTAGGGACTTAGATGGTGGCAGATAATCTGGATCATTCAACCCAAGTTCCAAACTCACACTAGTAAAACACCAGAAGAACAGGGAGTGGTCTTTGAATTTGAAAGACAGCACATTTTTTTGTTTTTGCCAAATGCATCTGTTCTGTGAATGCTACAGTTAAAAGTAAGAAACCAAAATGAAGTATGACATATAATAATACAAAAAAACGCTAATTGTAAAAATTACATGTGAAGTTGCAAAAGACAGTTCACTTATTACTAAACATCATTTGTATTCATCTTTTCTTGGGAAAGCACAACGTTATAGAGCACGTTTCATAAATCACTCAACACTCCTGTACCATACAATATTCTAAGTCATACCAGGCAACACCCTGGAATCAGAGCTAGTTAAACTCTAAACCATCTAGAGATAACTGTAGATCAATTTTGTGTTTTATAGTTTAATATACATTTATAAATAAAATCAGGAGTGAAATAGCCTCTATTCCATTAACAATTATCAGTCTTGAATAGGATACAGTTATAAAAACAATTCTGTTCTTTCAAATGGTTAATCATTTTTACCCAATACAGTATTTAATATTAATTCCTGATTGATTTTTAGGAGTATTAGTTGCATCTTACCTGAGTGGGATTGCTGCCATCCAAGACAGTTGTTGTAGTAGATGCCTTGAAATATATCTATAGTTTAAAAGATTTCTTCCAAGATAATAAAAAAAAATTGTAAAAGTTATTAATATACATTGTTTAATGAAATACTTTTTAAACGCAGCTCTTTTTTTTTGTATGTCGTATAACTAAAAGAGTAAAATAATGACCAAAAAATGTGCGAGGCCTACTTCTGCTTAAAAAGAAAATGCTAGTTCTTAGGGTTGATGTTGATTTGACCTGCAGTTACTAGAGAAACTCCAAGGATCTTATTCTCTTTATGGCTCATGTCTAGGCATGCCCGAGACCAGGGAGACCCATGACTTAATCTAAGTAAGAATGCTTGTGGTGTTTTAAATGCCCAAACAGAAGACTGCATTTGTTTTAGGCAGTACCAGGAAGGCACCATTCAGGGCAACTGTTTACTGTTTTTATTTAATTTCTGGACTTTTGGTGATTAGGGAGATGAGGAAGGAGGCCTAAGGAGTGCCGGTGAGATTGGTGATTAGAAGGAGCCCAAGAAGACTATAGGAAGCAATTAACTATGGCAAATTGATATTTGGTTAAATTTGCCAGACCTTGGTAAAGGACTGGTATCATGGCAGTTGGGGATTACAAAAGATGGAGACAATTTATTCTCTCTCCTTTCAACACACACAAACACATCATCTGAACTTTTTCTCTTTCATGGCTTTTGAAAGATGTCATTAGGGAGGAAGAAGTGAAGAATCAGACTGATTAGAAATGATTGAATGATTGCAGTTTAGCAGCTTATTTTAAACCTGTTTTTAAAATGCATATTATTCTCTTGAGAAATATAAGCCACATTTTAATTTTTGTAGAGATCAATAAGTGTCAGATTACCTTATTAACATTCATGATACTATACTTAGAAATAATATATATGTTGAAGCACGATGAGATTGAAGTCAATTTAGTGCCTTTGAGGAACAAAAAGTCAATGAATCTGTTTAAATTTTGAGAGAGGATTTTCTTTCTAGTTAAAATAAACTGCCATTAGTTATAATAATTTCATATTTCAGAGTCCATTTTCATTGTACTCTGATTAGTAAGAGTGCACCAGAATCTTAGTTTCATGTTTATATTTATTGATTAGTTAATATGGTTGCTTTCAATATGAAAATGCTAAATAAATTTATCTTTTAGTAAATCAGACATTCAGAAAATTAGGCTTTATAATTAGAGCTGATTGAGCTCTTAGTTGTGGCTTCCGCAGTAGGAACAAACATTTTGTCTCTTTAGAAAACATAGTTTAGGGATTTATGGTTGGAGAGATAGACAATTTGTATGCGTAGATAATCAAGATAGTTATATTAATTAATACCAATGTATACAACATAATAATTTACTTATGTACAATTATATTAAGTACCAGGATGGTTAGATTAATAGGTGCTTCAAGAATTCTGAACTAATGTAATCTTTATTATTGCCAGCAGTTAGGATAAAGAAAAAGTCAAACCACCAAAGGTTGGGACACAGAGAAGGCTCTGTGGAAAACGTGGATCAACCTGTGTCTAGAAGAAAAAGTAGGACATAGATAAAGGGAAGAAGGACAGTGGACATTCTTGGTGGCAGGAGCAATTTGTGAAGGAAACATGCAAACAAATTCATGGAGACTAATATACACAGCTAATGGGAGAGTAATGAATGTGTCCTCACTGGGGAAATTTGGTTAGAGAGGCTGGGGAGTAGGAGATAGATCATGGAGACCTTTAGATGTTGGGCTGGATGTTAGTACGTCATCTCATTCTTCTGAGGGGCCTTTGATTTATGTAATGTTTTGTTTTATGGAGATTATTAAAGTGGCAAAGACTAGGAGAGGGAGAGATAGAAGATAGTGAAAGTGCATTTAGGGCATTATTTTAGTAGTCTAGGTATGAGGCAATAAAGAAAATATGGTATGAATGAGAGCAATTTCATGAAGGAAACTTCACAGGATATGATGTCTGGCTAAAGTGAAGAGAGAAAGAACATGATTAACCTCCAGGTTTCAATGACAAATAGAGATGTTGGGGGATCCATCTAGCCAGAGATCGTGATGTATTTAGGTTAAGGCATTGTTAGTTTTAGTGAGGGAAGGACTCTGTGATGGAGTTAGATACGTGGAGCTGGAACTATAGAGAGGCATGAAATGAAAGGAGAGGTTCAGTAGGGCCTGGAGCTGCAAGAGTTGAAATCATGAGGATAAAGAGATCTTTCAGAGAAGTATATTGTCTTTTTTTTCATTGACCCTCCAGCACTGGACTAGTTGACCAGCAGCAATGAATAGTTGCTGAATAGTTTTTAAATAGAGAGCAGAATGAGGAAAGTAGAAGCTCAGAACTCCCACTGAAAGGGTATCCGTTGGTTTAGGGGCTGGCAGGAGGAAGTAAATCTTGAGATGGTTTAACGCACAAGGAGAATCAGGAGGAAGGACTCTCAAGAAGCCAAGCTGTTTTTAACAGGCTCATAAACAAACAAATTCCAGGGAAACTGCTGCCTTGGCACCCTCACCTCGTAAGGTTTAGTGAGTGGAATTGGCTATAGGGCAACAGATGGCTGCATTGGCTGTCTCGGGCTTTAGTCAGCATGTCAGTGACAGGTCAATGACCTTCTCTAGGCTTTTCCTGTACAGATGAGCTTTCCTGACCATTTCCCACTGCTGATTAGCCTCTGTCACCTCTCCAAAAACCTCAGGTAGAGATTTTCAAGATTTATAGAAGTAATTTTAGGATTTCAGTACAGCCAACAAGTTGTCTGGGTGCCCCACTGAAGAACGTTTATTCTTAAATGTTTGGGATGTGGTCTGTTACTCTGTGAAGCCAAAAGGAGGAAACTGATGGATCATCTTGTTAATAAATTCATTTTACAAGAATGAATACTTGGTGCCACCCTGTGAAGCATTAGTCTATGTCTACTTATTTTTGCTTATTATTTCTATTCTGCCCATTTGGCACTAAGTAATTTCTATGTGGAAAAAATATATATATATACATATATTCCTTACTTATGTCACTCTTGTTTGTTATCTTTATTTCCTCTAAATCCATAGCTTGAGGATTTCCTCATGCTTACATTTAGTAGACTTCATACTGTCTTTTCTCTTTAGCTCATCTAAAGCTTATTTAAATTTCAAGTTCCAATCCTGCTTCCTGGTGCCTTGAGTGCCCCTTAATCTTTCTCTCCTTAAACTCCTGTTGTACTTCATTTACTCACTTATAATTAGTATCCTCCATCAGTAAGATACTAGTATTCTCCAATACTCTAATTGCATTTTGAAAGGAGCATTTTATTAAAATAGAATACTGGTATATATAACACATTATATTAGTACAAAGCTCTGTATGTACATTTTCTTATATCTTGATTTATTTGTAGTGGACTATCTTGGTTTCCAACTTGTTGTATGAGATTGATCTATGTCTGTCTGTCTATCTATCTATCTATCTATCTATGTATCTGCAGTCTAGCAAACCCCTACTTAGATTATGAGTGCTCAATCATGCACAAGAAAATAAAAATAAAGTAGGCTTGTGGTGATTAAAACACTTGCATGTTAACGCTATGAAAAAGAGGCATTATATAGTTTAAAACTGATTTTGTTTATCAGTAAATAGTTCTCAGTAAATTAGCCAGCTCTAAATTTAATTTCTTTTGGGTTCAAATCAACATTGCATGACTATAGAATTTTATTAGGCAACAGTTTGGCATGTGCAATTTTGTTTCACCAATTTATATAATTTCCTTTATATTTGGTTTGAATATAATGGGGCTGAATTCATGAGTGAGTTGGTATCAAAAATACTCTTTCTGTTAGAAGTGGAATTTTTGCTAAAACATCTATACTTGCTCCCTCATTTATGAATGACCTGCATGTGTAAGTGGATGGTTGAGCCTAGGAATGAAACTTGTAACTTAAGGATGGGAAGATAATGAAATCAAGTAAGGCTAGTTATAAGACCGGCTATGATTTTTAAAAGTCCTCTAAATTTAATGTTCAATTTAGATGTTATTTCAAAATTATTTTACCTATTTCAACTGTTGTATACAAAAATATTTTCATTTTATTGCTGAAATTTAGCTAAAAATCAAGAAGACAAATGTAGAAGCAGATTTTCAAGGTTTACCTTTATTGATGAGCATTGGGGACTTGAAGATGCCTTAGCAATTGCCTTGTATTTCCTTATGCCAAATCGAAGAAATGGAGTTCTGAAAACTTTCTTTTACAAAGGCATTTTCATGTTTTAGACTGTCTGATTCTCTGTAACGGGCTTAATAAGGTAAAACATGATACCCCCCTTCTCGCTGTTCTTTGTCACTTCCAATGGTCAGGAACCTTGTCTCCCATTTTCTGTGATGCCTCCCCCAGGCCTCCTACCTTTTCTAAACATCTCCAGATGGAACATGATCCTTTTGTTCTACTATGGATGACCTAGCTGACATTTGCAAAAGGAAACCCTGGGAAGATAATGTCTTACTGAAGGTGCTAAATGTCTTATAATGGAAATTTTGACATTACATAAAAACAGTGGGAACTCTCTCTTCTGTCTTCAAATTTCAGCAGCCACTATTCTGCTTATATATGAGGTTGGCATAAGGTCTGGCCCACGCTAGGCCTTTTGCTAAATTCTGATATCCTTTCTATGAAACTGACGTATGCCTGTGAAAACTCAGTACATCTCAGGCTGAACTAACCATCCTTCTTTTTATATTGGTTCTTCTGGTGAAGTCAGTTATTACAATAACATTATTCTCTTGGTTCCTAATGAAACTTGAAGTCATTTTTTAGTATCCTATTTCTTAAACTCTGCATCCAAATAATAGCTATGTACTTATCTGATTTTCCTCTCTAGATTATAAACCTCTTGAAAGTTGAATTTTTTTTTAACTCTATGACACTTAGCAGTGTGCCATATATAGTAGATAAACAGTCACTGAATGAATGTTAAGTGTGGCAGAAGGTATAGTTGGTATTAATGTGTAGGTGGTGATTTAAATAAGGTGTTTAAAATTGTCATAAGCAAGTAACTGAAGGAAGTCTTGCATGATGTTTAGTTTCTATTTGATTGTTCTTTTCTGAAATCTAAGTACATTGTTATTCTAGTGTTCTATTCATTAACTTTCAAGGCCTGCCCAGGCCTGTCGTGGAAAGTAATGCTAGGAGATGGTTCAAAGCCTCATCAACTAATGTGCTTCACCAACTCAAACTGCAGTAGAACAGTATGTATCCAGGAAGGTGAAATAATGAAAAGATCGATCATTAGACACCCAGCAGCCTAATATTGTAAATGCAAACACAAACACTAACCATTTGAAAAAGGGAGAAAATGAAGTTTTCGCTAATGTATATGTTGCCTTTGGTTCTGAAGCACATTTTATTTGAGTAATATGTGAATTGTTCTGATTTTCAGTTTTGGCCCTTCTAACATAAATTAAAAAAAAAAAAAGCAGGCAAGGTGTCAGGGACCTTGGCGTGGTGGGGCACTGAATGCTCTTAGGGGCAGTTCTAGTGCCCAGGCATCAGCTATGATGGAGGGGCAAAGATCTCAAAAGGGCCACCCTTTATTCGACCAGTGTGAGGGAAGGCCTTGAACTTGGACTGAGGGGGATGGTGGGGAGGGACTAGGGGTTGGGGAGGGAGAGGCAGGGGGTGGGCCCAAGGGTCCAGGGGATGGAGTGTGCAGGGAGTTGGGTGGCTGCACAGGTGGAGCAGGGTGGGGAAAGGAGAGGTCAGGTTCAGGGATGAGGAAAGGTGGAAAAGCCTGGGGTCCAGAGTGCAGGGAACCCTCTGACCCTCCTGCTGACCCAACCCCAGGTAGTGATGGAGGAGGCCTTAGGCCACTTAATCCCCGCCCCAGTACATCTGGGCCAGTGTGATGAGAGGCTGGAGCTGGAGGCCTGGGAGCTAGATCTTCCCTGGTGGCTGAATAGGCCCCAGAACCCAAGCCCAAGCCCAAGCCCAAGCCCTGGGTCTAGGCCCTAGGTGTCTGTGGCCGCTCTTGGGGTAGATGATCTTCACGGAGGTGGATGACTTGGCCATCTTCACCCACATGAAGGGAAATGCCTGCTGGCCCAGTCGGTGGCCACCAACACCTCATGGGGAGTGATGGAGGAAATCTGGCTCAGCCTGCACTGGGGCAGCATGTGAAGGACCTCTTCCTTCAGCACCTGTGGGCCCAGAAATGTGGACACCCCAGTGAGCCGCTCCTGCAAGAAACTCAAGAGAAAGCTGAGCAAGACCTGGAGGCTACAGATAGTGGGGAATCTCAGAATAAGAATTCCAGACTTGCCTGAAGAGGAATTCCTAACGGAAGACATCCAGAATGAAGAAGCAGTCAGAAATGCTTGTAGAAGCCACCAGGGAGTTTGAGGAGCTTGTGGCTGCCTGCTGCAGGCCTGCTTTTGAAATGCGCTTAACAACATGTGCTGTAGATCCAGCTGAGCAAGACTCAACACAGCCTCAAGAGAAAGGTGTTTCTCCACCATAGGTGGGAGCTGCCATTAAAATCACTAACTGGCATTTAATGGAAAATTTAACTTGGGAACCCAGGCCTTCCTAAAATGTAATGGTGAGCTGGAGACTACTTTTGAATCTGACAGAGGGAGAGGTAGATCAGTGACGTGGCTGCAATTGAGGTCTTGCCCTGTCTTCTGAGGGAGCTTGAGGGATGGGATGGTCCTTTTTTTTTTTTAACCCACTGGTTTTGTGACTTCTTGTATAGGCCATTCAAGGCTCATCTAATGTAGTACCTCAACTAGAACTGGGATCAGCTATTTCTCCAATAGTTTTTTAAAATGGGAAATCTTTAGAAACTATAAAATGAGTGCTATATTATTTACTGATTCAAGCTTTGCAGTGGATAGAACTAAAAATACATATTTTTATTAAAAAATCACAAGTTTTTAGTAATACTGTCTTTTTAAAATTTAACATTACAGGATTTTTACTTAATTTATTTTGATTTTACACTTTTATCCCCTTTTCCTTACATTGAAAATCTTCCTTTATAACATTAAAGCAAATATTTGTATTACCCTTTTCAATCTCTCCTTTACATATAAAATAGTAATGTTACTGTAAACAATTAGGCTACAGAATGCCTTTGAAAAAAGAGGTCCTTGCAGCTTTCTTTAAACATATTCCAATATGTTCTAGAATCATTGAAATATTTCTTTGTATGGTTGTCATTAGATAGACTTTTCGTCTTAGTATAATATAATCATAGTGGATCCTAAAAATTAATTTGATTTTCTGTTAATTTTGAATTTCTAAGTGATTTATTGTTTTTCATATTATATATTTGTTCATATCATAGACTAAGACATCTTATTGAGCCTATTTTCTAAAGAGTTCAGAGCAGCTAAGTTGATAAAAGGAGAATTAGACAAAACAGGGATATAATAAGATTAATTAATTGGCCCATGGCCATGGGGAAGAGTGGAAACATAGTTATAACTTGGGTCTCTTGACTTCATTTTATAGAAGCAAATATTTTAAAAACAGAGCTGAGTAAGGGGGTGCAGACTGAAATTATTATTTTTGAGTTCAAAATCTCATGAAGGAATGCTAACATAATAGATTGTACAATATTAGTACAAGATTAGTGCAATATTAATTCATATAATACTAACACACTATTAATATAAGATTATTATATTAATTTTGGGAAAACAAAGTGCCTCTAAATTTCTACTCTCAGATGTTAGCATATAAAATTTCAGTTATAAATGGCAGATTCATACACTATTCTAAATAGACATATATGTATTATATAGTATATATTATTATATTATACTATATATTATTATATTATACATATGTATTATAATATTTGGATTTGTTGTTAGGTGGAAAAATTAATAAAACCGTTTATTAATGATATTCTAATAAGAATATTTCATAAAGTGATGCTTTAAGATTAGACATGGTACATACTGTCCTGCTTTTTCAAAGAGAGAAAGTAAATGTGTAAATTATAGATGAATGATCTTGACCTGGAATGGGGCAGAATTCTCAAACATCTTACCAACTGGATGGTTTCTAAGTCGTATAGGATTTGGTATTATTTGAAACAACATGGGCTCACAAAAGAACAAGGTATATAGGTTAAATTAATTCTTTTTCTGACTGAGTGGATTTTATTAGATTGGTAGATTGAAGGGATATTTTATGCAGATTGCAGGAAGGCAATTGGTGGACTATTATTAACTAGTTTTCCACTGGAGGAGAGTGGAAATAATTAATTGAAGTGAAAGTGACTATTAAAAGGAAGGATCTCCTAGGATTTTGTCAAAACACTCTCCTTGATCTTTATCCTATTCTGTGGCCAAATTTACAGATAACAGGTAGCAAGAAAGAAAACAAAGTTTGTTGGATAACAAAATTAGGTCAAAAATAATCTCAGTCCTTTCGAATGGTGTTCTAAGTTTAACACATTGAAATATGATACATCTACCTGCAATACACAGTTGTCTTAATATGCCACTCAATCTAGAAAGCATTGGAAAAGATGTATAATCAAATGATGAATATAAACTCATATTTATTTGAGAAAGACCACCACTTTTGAACATTTACTAGATTCAGGCTCTCTGCTTAATGTTTCATGCAATTTTATAATTTAGTCTTGACATGAACCTTATGGAAAGTAGAGAATCATAATTGTACCATTTATAGAAGTTTTACTGAGTACCAGAGCCTGTTAGAGGCACTTTATACTTAATTCTCACAGGAACCCAACAGTGGGCACTGTTGTTCTCTCCTTTGTATAAATGATAAAATAGAGGCACAGAGAAGTTAAATCACTTGCTAAAGTCACACAGTAGTTAAACAAGGAACCAAATCTGACAGTCTGACTCCAAGGCCAAATTACACCAAGATTTCTTACCATCTTTTTATAGATGAGATTTTGAAGATTTTCTAGTCAGCCAGTGGACTGGGATTCAATCTATGACTGTTGATTTGGGAACTGATTTCTTAACTACTCTGGGTACTGCCTCTCTATAACAATCACCAGGCAGGCCCCACACCAGGGGCTTTAATACAATGTTGATCATAATATTGTTAACAACCCTAGGAGGTCTCAGTTGTTTCTCCCACTTTACAGACTGGAAACAAAGTTAAAGGGATTAAGCAAGTTGCCCCATTTTACATAGATAATGAATTGTCAGATTGGAATTCACACTCAGATCTGTCTGACTCCAAAGCCGGTATTCGTAAACATTATGCTGAGCAGGAAGGGAAAGGTGGATAAGGCAGTAGCATTTGTGGAAAAGACAACTTGCACGGTCAGTGTGAAGCACTGGTGTGATGCCTCTAGCCACCGAGGTGAATGCCACTGTAGCTGCATGCTAGAAACAGCATTCTGAGCAAGGAGGTGACAGTCCCTTGATTCTGTACTGGCAGAGCCCACCTGTAGCACTGTGTGTTCTTCTGGGCTCTACACCTTTAAAATAGAATTAGTCACTCACCTGAAACTCATCCAGAGGCTGGTGCTGAGGATGGTGAAGTGCCTAAGTGTCATGTCTCCAGGAAGCACTTTAAAAAGCCTAGAATAGTTAGCCCCCCCCCCCAAAGAGAAGACTAAAGGGAGACTAAACAGCAAGTATTTGAAGTGGCTCCATGTGGTACAGAATTAGATACAAACCGTAGACCCAGAGGGGAAAACTAGGCTGCAGGTGAGGAGTATCAGAGATGGAGCTGGATCCTCAGAGGGAGGAAGGACCACCTGCTATTGGGAGCATTTGAAAATTAAATGTAAGAGAATGAATTTGTAAGAGAAATTCTTTTTCACTGATGAAGAACATGAATGTCAACCTGTAGGGGATGTTAAAAGACTTACACGTCAGGTGTGATGAGTGTAAGAATTCCCTTGGGGGAATTTGTTAAATACTGATGCTCAGTTCTTACCTTAGAAATATTGATTCAGTAGGTGTGGGATAAGGCCCAGGAATTTGCATATTTAACAGGAAGCCTGGTGGATCCAAATCTGGTGGTTATTGACCCACATTTGGAGTGATACTAGATGAGCTCTGAGATCTCATCCACTTTTTTACAAATAAACATTTTAGTAAAATGTCTGTGTGGTCAAAGAAAATTGCCTTAAATTGTATAAGACCTGAGACAAAATTCTTTACTATGTTGAAAGTTAAAATTCAAGATGAAATTATTGGAATGTAGGGTATTAGGATATCGAAGAAAACTTGATTCTCAATCTGTGTCAATAAAAGTCAAGAATTTAATAGCAAAATAGAAGATATAAGTCCAGTTGGAGACTCTTTAAACACTTTCAATAAGAACCACTCCGTATACCAGCAAGCAGTCTGATGGGGCTCTGGAAAAAGCTGTGTGATTATGCTAAAGGACAGCATCTCTGTAAGCTTAAACACCTGACAGGCTTTGGCGCCCAGATTGTTATATAAATGTCAGCCTCATGCTAACAGAGCAGGTGTGGGTGTGAGTGTCTTCTAAGTCTCTTTTTTATTGGAGCTAAGAGCTTTTGCTGGCAAGTATAATACATGTTTGATTAATCTTAACCTTTCCTTCAAGTGTGCAACCTGAGAGCCACATTTTAGAACTGCCATATCTAAAATGTTCTTGCTCTCAGTTACTATGTTTTCAAAAGTGTAGCTTGGTGTAATTTAATATTCCATATTTCAGGGCTTTTTTATAAAGTTGCATAGTGACATTTCATTTGCTTCTTAAGTGTATTAAGGTTCTAAAAAGTTGTTTCTTTTTCTTTGAAAATCATTTAAAAACTTGGAAAAATTGGTGCTCTGGGCTGTTAATCGATAATGTTGATATACTTTAGTTTGCTAAGGACTAGCAAATAACTTCTGTTTTCATTTTAAGGTATATAAAAATTTTCAAATAGCGAATTGCAGGTTGATAACAGACATTTGTTTCAGTTTAATTTCTTACTCCATTTTAATAGTTTCACGCCTAATATTTTTGTTTGTTTTTTCAGAATCATGAAAGATGAAATTGCAACAACAGTTTTCTTTCTTACGAGATTGGTGAAAAAACATGACAAATTGAGTAAACAACAAATAAAAGACTTTGCAGAAAAGCTGACTACAATCTTGTTTGAAACATATAGAAGTCACTGGCACTCAGATTGCCCTTCTAAAGGTCAAGCCTTCAGGTGAGAACTAGTCTGCTGTGGCAAATCGAAGTAACAGGCAGGCAATAACTATAATGATATTGTTGGGAGTCTATGGGCTCTAATTTGTTTGTTTGAGCGTAGGCTTGAATGAAAAAGATGGTAGGTAACAGTGGTAGTTAAAAATCATGGAGCAACACCCTTTGTGGAGGTGGACTAAACCACTTCTGACTTGTGTTCACTGTGACCTATACTGCAGTAACACTGAAGGGGGGGGAAAGAGTGGGGGAGGTGGGGGGTGGGGAAGCTGGGAGCCCTGTGTATTGGAGAGATGAGCCTACATCAGGATTTTCCTGCAAAAGCACCTGTCACCCAATATTTGTTCCCACTTCCTTGCTTTTTAAGGTGTATCAGGATAAACAATAACCAGAGTAAAGATCCCATTCTAGAAAGGGCTTGTGCTGAAAGTAACGTGGATTTTTCCCACCTGGGACTTCCTAAGGAGATGACTATTTGGGTAGATCCCTTTGAAGTGTGTTGTCGGTGAGTAATCTCATTGGAGTTAAGAGTTTGTGTGCACTGTGAGTCCTAGAAACCTGAAGGTTTTCAATCAGCTCTCTACCTCTTTGTGAAAGATTATGCTACGGAGCCTTGGGTTAACAGTGAGGGCACTGGTGGGTTAAGATTTCAGATGCAAACTTTATTCACAACACAGATAGATGTCCATTAGGAGTAGATGAGTGGGCGGAACAAAGATTTTTGCATAGTATTTGACATTTGATTTTGATCGCTGGACCCAATTGCCAACGATAGCTTGTAATGTTTATAGGCAGTATCAAGGAGCTGCTACCATAGAGTAATTCAGTTTGTTAATTGAATCAAGAGAAATAACTGTTTTTTTGTGAGCAATTAGCCAAGATAGCTCTGTCAAAATGTCCTTCTGATGAAGATTGTATAGTGCTGAAAGTCTTAAAATCTCTCAAATTTCTTTGTAGTCAAGCCATTTCAATTATTTAAAGTAACTTTTTTAAAGTTAGTGAGTTGTTTCCAGAAAAGATTAGAAGTAAAATTTATGAGAAATGGGATTCCTAATGAATACTTGATTTCCCTTTTCTCTTTAGGTATGGTGAGAAAAACCAACCTTTTACAATTGCTTCTTTTAAAGGGAGATGGGAGGAATGGAAACTATCCCAACAAATCAATTATGCTGTTAGCAGAGCCTCATTAGATTACTCCTCCAGCACTTCCTCTGATGAAGAAAGTTGTAACAAAGAACCTCAGATAATTCCTAAAGTCAGCAATCCGAAGAGTGTTTATCAGGTAAAGTGTGGCCCAGTTTTCTCCATACCTTTTTTTTCCTTATCTTTTTAAAGATTTATTTATTTATGCATACGAAAGCTGGCGTGTAGGCCAGAGGTGTGTGGGGGTGGGGTGAGAGGATTCACCAGAAACAGAGTGGGGAGCAGAACAGGCGGATCTACTGAAATACACTGCTGAGGAGAGCAGTGGGCGAGATAGGAAAGGTCTGCTGCACCATGTGGAAGCTCCCTGGCCGGGGATTGAATTTGTGTTGCAGTGGCTGCTGATAGCTTCATACACTGAGACTTAACCCCTTGCTCCATCAGGGAGGTCCCTATTTTTTTTTTCCTATTCTAATTAAAATATATGCTCACTGTAAAATCAAACAAACAAGTGGAAGACACGGACAGAATAACAAAACCATAAAGGTAAAAGTTTTGCTAGAATATTGTTGTGATTTTTTGTTTGTTTTAGTATGTATTCCTCTCCTTGACTGAGTGTTCAGGAACCATACCATCTTTGTAGACCTATTTCTCCATATAGTTTTCAAGCATAAGTTTCCTTTCCCCTAAATTCTGTCAGAGTTACATATTAAAATCAATGGACTTTTTGTCAATAGAAAATAATAGGTCACTTGTTGAGGATTTAGAATATTAAGAAGTGGTCAAAGTCCTGCAAAATTCCACTATATAGTGACTTCTGTATGTGTCAAAGAAGATTGTAGTCAGCTTTTCTGTGAAGTCTTTTATTTGCGGTTGACTCAGTTTATCATGTTTTCCCACCAGTCTTGTAACAGAGAAAGCTGTTGTTGCAATTTCATCTCTCATGGTGGTGGAGCCCACTATCCACTATGCATACCTGCATATCAGAGATAGGTTTCAAGAAACAGTACTTATTCTTACAAGGCACGGTGCTGCCAACACTTTCTATTAAGTTAATTTCAACACCTAAATGGATTTCATGACCCACTACTGGTGGCCACCCATAGTTTGAAGAACACTGATCTAGAGAGAATCTGATATTTTGTAGGTATATACTTGTTTGTATGTTGTCTTAAATCAATCACTTAAGTGAAAGCAGTTTACATATTTAATATTTTAATTTTCATTTATTTTCCCATTTAATCTAATATTGGCATATATTGAGATTGTTTCTACTTTGTGATATAGAACTGAAACATCTACAGAGACGCATGTATTTTAAATTATTTATTTATTTTTTTTTTGCATTTTAAAAAAGGCGGGTTTATTAGGAAAAGTAGAAGAAAGAGAATCACCTGCATAGCCACAGGCTGGCAGGAGTGCTGCTATTTCTGGAGATTTGATTGTTAGACATGGGTCTTTGGGTGGGGACATTTACTGCTTCTTGATAGAAGGCCTAAGTACCTTCTAGAAATGGTATTTATTTGTCATCTAAGCAGTTATATAAAAATATTTCATTATTTTCCCCAAAGTTGGTTATTAGCACTTAAAAATAGTTTGATAACAATGCTACATTAAAAATAATCCTCCATGTGCCTAGGTTTAGGTACTTAACTGTCTTATAAATTTTCTTAATCCATTTGACAGTTGCGGTCCTACTGTTGTATTACTATAGGTTCTTCAATGGGCAGGAATATTTATCTTACTAGTAGCAGATATTTTTCCCTTAGTTTATTTAGTTTTCTAGACATTGTGTTGCTGTGTGTGCAAATGTACATGTGCTTAGATGTATATGCCCTTATATGTAGCTCTTTCTATATATAAAGTTTAAAATTATATAGTGAAATGTTTGCCCTTCTATTGTTATGCTTTAGAAAAACCTTCCATCTAGGGATCAGATCTTTGTAAGCTATATTCTAGAGTAATATTCATTCAAAATGTGACATGAAAATCATGTTATCAGTCATCTGGGATGCCTAAAGTGGATATTTCTAGACTTCAGCCTAAGATAGGTACTATGATTAGATTAGACAGTTTTGGGTTTGGCCAGCGAGGTAGGATCAGGCAGGGAAGAATCCAAAAATATATACACTAATTTGGATAAATGTGTTTTCAGATATTTTAGTTGCATTAAAGAATTGTTAAAATATGTGACTTACTTTATGATCCCTAAAATGCTAGACAATTTCCCAAAACTGATGATCTATTTTGATTTGTATTCATTTGCACTTCCTAGTCTTTTGAAGCATAGGCTTAACTTCTAAGTTATTGTTTTGAATTTGGTTATGAAAGTTAGCTTTTAGTTTAAGCAGGATCTTGATACTCCTTTTTCCTCTCCAGGTTGAAAATTTGAAACCGCCCTTTCAATCTTGGTTCCAGATCCCCCGCAAAAAGAATATGGTGGATGGCCATATGGGCCTTCTAGGAAATGCTTATTATGTGTTGCATAAGAACCCCAGAGGCCCTAGGCCTGCTGCGCTCCACAGGGTGGACAGGTACCACTGGGTCAACACAAACCGATAATGCAGTGGCTGGACTTGTAGTGGGCTAGATAGAGCTCAGAGGAGCCACTTTATCTAAAAAGAATGAGTCCAATATTTAGAGGTCCTTGACAAGGCAGAAAAAAATAACCACATAGGGACTAGGGCTTATGATCTTCTCACACAGAACATGATGATTTTAGCTGAACTTCTAATTCTTTTTTAATTTTATATGAAATTTTATGTAACACTAATGAATGTACCCAATACAGTCATAGAGTGAAGATACTGACCTGTGATAAGACTTAATGATTTATGAAAAGTAAGAGTTTAAATAAACATACTGTTTTTTTTAATCACTTTCTATTTTGATTTGTTGTAAGAAAGAAAGTTTTTAAAAGTTCATGTTTCTTAATTAGCCATTAAAAAAACAGGCCTTGCATTTTGGGAAGAGTGATCCACATAGTATTTTGGTTTCTGCTTTATTACCTGCCATCTCTGTTCTATTTCACAACATCAGTAAGAACTTGTTAAAAAATTACTCTAAAAGGTACAACATTTGCTTGTGGTCTTCAAATTTTGGTTTATTTGTAAATCTCTTAACAGACTTAATAATTATGACATTTTATGAGTGACACATGCTCATTATAAAGAATTCAAGCTAAACAGAAAAAGGGGGATAAAAGCGGAAAAAGTATTATCACCGAAACTTGCCATTATTAAGTGGTGGCCATCTTCCCAGTCATCCTCTGCTCATACACACATGCAGGACCTGATACACAGACAATTTAATAGGAGAACCATACTGCAGAAGATACTTATTACAAGTATTTCGATTTAATTTAGTTGCTCTTAGCAAAACAAAGAAACCTAAAGAGAAATACTCACACGTGTCATTTGCTATTACAATGTTTTTTTATTTCCCAAAAGTTTTCTCTAGGTTAAAACAAAATGAAGCAAGACTAGGAGATTGAAACTGTCTTTAAACCTTTCCCCTCGCCCCCACAAATGTATACAGTATTGTTATTTTTCTATGCAGGCTGCCGATATTAGCAGTCTTATATTTTTTCCTTGTACCTTATTTCCAGTGTCATTTTTAATGTCGAGGTTTAACATTAAATTGTCTTGAAACAATTATTCCTGTAGTTGTTTTGTCTTGGTTCTGCACTTAAACTAATTTAATGCTCATCAATAACTTTATCTATAGGTGAAATCTATTCGATTCATCTTTGGTTAGTTGAGTATTATTGTTAAGCAGCTTCTTCACAAATGGCTCAGGGTTGGGGTGTGTGCATGTGTGTGTGCATGTGTGTTCTTTTGTGCCTGAGACCATCTCTGTCTTTGAATACTTGATGTATAATTGGCCGAGTATTAAAATTTTAGGTAATGCTGTCATTCCCTTATAGCTTCATTCCCTTACAGCTTCATTGATGTCACATTAGTGTAATGTTTTTGGCATTATATGTTACTGCACAGAAACCTGAGACCAGTGAGACCAGTTTGGTTTCCCCAACTCCTTGACACTCTCATGTACATTTCCTTTCTTTTTTTTTGTCAGCTTTTTTTTTTTTTAATTTATACATACAAGTTGGGGTACAGGCCGGAGGCATGGGGCGGCGAGAGGGTTCACCAGAGACAGAGCGGGGAGCAGAACAGGCAGATCAGAAATACACTGCTGAGGGGAGCAGCGGGCGAGGCAGGAGAGGTCTGCCGCGCCATGTGGGATTCTCCCCGGCCGGACGTCGAACTCGCGTTGCCGCTGCCAACAGCTCCACAGCGCAGCGCTTAACTGCTGCACCACTGGGGAGGCCCACATTTCCTTTCTTTTAGGTGACTTCCTTTAGCCTGCCAGTGTGAAAAATTCTTTCACCATTCTTGCTGCCTATGTCACAATCACTTTGCATTAATTTTTCCTGAAACAGTGTTCTCCTTTCTGATCTACAGATTTAATTTCACTAAACAAACTTCCACAATATTGTCTTTGAATACTTCTATAACTAGGCTGAGTCCAAAGTCCTGTAAAGATGGTGCCCCCTGGAGGGGGTTTGCTGATGAGAATGAATAGCCCCGGAGAAAAATGCTAAGTTTTGCAGTTTGGGGTGGAGATTCTGATGAGAAATAACAGGGACTGAAGGAGAAGGGGAAGTCAGTCGCTATGATGTAGGAATAGAGGAATCAGTGGCAGAAAATGTAGTCACGAAGATTGAGAGTTTGGAAATCAGACGCCAGAGTTTTTGAGCCACCAGGACATAGATTGAGTGTTTTTTGGAATCTATAGTGACTTTGGGACCAGTGACTTTGGAGGCTTTGCAAGTAGCTGAGCGACATAATCTGCTCCCAGTTTTGTTTTTACTGCAGCCGAAGGAAAAAGGCAGAGGCCCAAAGTGGTTGCCTTTCTAAAATGCGTGAGTGCAGTCTGTTGGGCCATCTGGCCGCTGTAGTTGCTGTTTGCAGTGTTGTTGGCCTGGTGCTGTGCTGGGGCACCACAGCAGCTCCAGGAGCATCTCCAGTTGTGTTCTGCGTTGTCCTCGTGAGTTGGAACCTGGCCTACAGTCTGATTGTTGTGCGTGTGCAGAAGCAGGAGATGCCATTTTGGAAACATGGCCTATTGTTTGGAAGAGGTGCTCCACATCAGCAGTGGCAGGAAGACACTACCTTTGTTACTTTTCTGGGACTTAAAGGACTGGACATTGCTTTAAGTAAGGTAAACGGCCATATGTTGACTTCAGTAATTCTTCGCTTTTCCCTGTTTGTTAAATAAATACCATTGTTATTGTTCCCTAAGCCTGAGTAGTCTTGCAATTGTGTGTGCCGTTGCAGAACCAAGATAGTGACCAGTAAGCGATTTGGCAATTTTGAAGCCCCATTTGTCCAGTATCAGTTTCTTTGTATTTCTTTATCATTTTAGGGTATCAACTGGATCATTTTGTCTGTCAGAACTGTATCTGACTCTTTAATATGTCTCATTTTTTTTAACCATGAATATCTTAAGACTTCCTTGTGTCAGCTTGATTCTTATTCCTGTCCAGTCTTTCATGTTTTTACCTTATTTATTGGTTTCATAATGATGTTATTTTGGATTTCAATTGGTAACTTTCCCTGTTATTCACATGTAAAATTTGCTGGACTGAAAAATGAAATTTATTTCCTAATATTTTAAGGATTTTTGCTTCTTTACTCATGAAGGACATTGATCTATAATTTTTCTCTGGTTCTAGTATAAAGGTAATATAAATCTCTATATAATAATATATACATACATATACTGTAAATACTTCATAAATTGGAAAATCATCCATCCTCTTCTATTTTCTGAAAAGATTTGCACAATTGGTGTTAATTCTGTTTTTAAATGTTTAGTAATATTACATAATAAAATCTGGGCCTGGAGATTGCTTCTTTTAAAATTATGAATTAAATTTTCTTAATTATAGGATTAGAATCTATGTTATATTGGGGTAAGTTGTGGTAGTTTGTTTTTTGAGGAATTGGTCCTTTGGAACTACATGCATTAAATTTATGCACTTAGAGTTGTACATAATGTTTCATTAATAACCTTTGATATACGCAGAATCCATAGTGATAGCTCTCTGTGTTCATTCCTGACGTTGGTAACTTGTGTTTTTCTCTTTTTCATTGTCAGTGTTACTAGAATATTGTCAATTTTATTAACCATTCCAAAGAAAATGGCTTTTCTCTTACTTCTCAGTTTCATTGATTTCTGTTGTTTATTTTTTGTGCTGCAGCTTGCTTTGAGTTTATTTTGTTTATTTTCCAGATTGAGGTCAGAAATCAGACTATTGGTTGAAACTTTTCTTTTTTTCAAATGTATGTACTATGTGCTATGAATTTTGCATTTAGCATTGCTTTAGCTGTGTCGCATGAACTTGATCTGTCAACTTTTCATTACCATTCAGTTCAATGTACCGTTTAAATTTTCCTTGAGATGACTGATTCAATGCATGGATTTTAGCAGTGTGTAATCTATTTCCTGCAAGTGTTTGGAGATTTACCCGCTAAATAGCTGTATCTTTCTATTATTGATTTCCAGTTAGAGTCTATTCAGTTGGGGAAATTGCTTTATGTTTTCAATTCTTTTAAACTTGTTGAGGTTTATTCTATGTCCCAGGGTATGTTTACCCCAATACACATTTTTTTTGGCACTTGAAAAGAATGTGTACACCTCTGTGATTTAGGGGTGTGCTCTGTAAATGTTCATTAGTACTATTGATCCATAGCATTGAGTAATTGTATATCCTGGCTGATTTTCCATTTGTTCTATAAATAAAATCACTGGGTGGGGGGTGTTGAAATCTCCATTACAATTGTAATTTGTCTGGTTCTTCTTTTAGTTCTATCAGTGTTTTACATATGGTGCAGTTCTGTTTTGTATAGATAGAAGTAGGACTGGTAAGTTGTCTTGGCAGAGTGACCTATTTTTTAATCATTATATAATGTCCCTCTCTTTCTCTGGTAATTGACTTTGCCCTGATATAATTTGATCTGGTACTGATATAGGTCTTAAGTTTGCCTTTTAAATTTTTTGTTCTCTTTTTCATTTCTTTGCCTTGACTTCCAGTTACCCGGTTTTTTTTTTTTTAAAGATTTATTTTTGCCTGCAAGCTGGGGTGCAGGTCAGAGGTGTGGGGCAGTGAGAGGGTTCACCAGAGACAGAGCGGGGAGCAGAACAGGCAGATCGATGGAAACACACTGCTGAGGGGAGCAGCTGGCGAGGCAGGAGAGGTCTGCTGCGCCATGTGGGACTCCCCCTGGCAGGGCATGAACTCCCACCACAGCCACCGACAGCTCCACAGCCCTGCACCAACCCGTTGCACCACCAGGGAGGCCCCTGCCTGGTCTTTTTTTTTGGAATTTTATTTTGACCTGGAGGGGGGGTGTTAGAGAGAAGGGAGCTGCTTTGGGGCGTGAAAGTCTATGTGTCCCAGTTGGCCTCTATTAAAGGAGTTCTTCATCCCCGCTGAGCAAGTTTGGGAGTTGCAGCTCCCCACATGGTTTCCACTAACACTTTGATGAGGGCAGCATTGCTACCAACCTGCAATAGTGAAAGTCCTCACTCGCCACCTGGCCTCCTCCCATACTGCTCCAGCAGGGCTGCTGGTGAGACTGCATCGCTGTTATGTGTATGACCCTCCAGATTCCCCTTGTGGTCTCTACTGACAACAGGGGCTAGAGAAGGGTTTGCTATGGCCCTGTGGGAATGGGAAGGTGTCAAATTTCATTTCTTTGCTTGGTCCCCACTAACAGCATCCCAGAAGGGGGTTGAGGTGCCTTGTTAGAGTCTGGCAAGTACCAGTATAGATTCTCCACTCCGCTTTTGCTGAGCCATTTGGGTGGATATGGGTGGAGCCATTTTTTTCTGTTTTGTTTGGAGTGAAGAAAGCAGCTATAGTCTCAATGTTTTCTGTTTCGCTAGGTTGCCCCTTGTAAAATATGGCTTCTATATTTGTTGAAGTTTAATCCTTTTTCTTGTCAGTGGGCTGATCATATGTGTATATGTAAAGGTACACAAGCTAGTGTACTTGTTATAATTTGAACATCAATTAATGCATTGGGAAGGAGAACATATCCTCATCTTGTAATCTATGGCATTTCCATTTAAAAGCATGTGCTTACTAAAAGCCTGTGGCTGTTAGTGTATTAATGGAGTCGAATGGAAGTTCCAAGAAATCAGCCAGGAAGTTAATAGGATCATGTTTTGCTAGGTGCCTTGCTGTGCCAAGAATGAGTAGAGAAGAAAGATCTTTAATTTCTGCATGACTTTTTCTTTGCCACCCCTCTGAGAGGCCCTGGGCTCTTGGCTTTATCTTAAACAATCTTGTGTTTCGGGCTTAATTAATCTTCACTTTGCTTTCTGGGAAATACATTTTATAATTGATGTGACTAGCTGAAGTTCTCAAGGACATATACTCACTATTTGTCACGTCAAACTAAGATTTACCTTCTCAAAGCCCTGGAGAACTCTTTAATCTAATGAAATTATTATTCATTGGTTTGGGGAGGAGTGTGCTTTAAGAATTCCCAATTTATGGAAGAGCCAGGGGAACAGTTGCCTCGTAGTTCATTTTTATGGGCAACTACCCTTTTATTGGTATCTATGCTATGAAGGCAGCAGGTGATTTTAAGTGAGATAGCAACTAATGAAACAGTTTAAAGGCTGACACATTTGTTCTTCACTTTGCTGAAGGCTAATCTGCTAATGTCATGATTTAAACTGAGTGACTTAGATGACTAAGTGATAAGCCTTTAGCAGCAAAGAAATGAGAACTCAATGTCAGTGTAAAATGGGAGAACTGGAGGAATTAGATATGGTAAGTTGATTCTGGGAAGATCTTACTTATGGCTTGATTTTAAAACTCTTTATTAAAACTAAATGGTAAATCTTGTGATGGTTGTTTTTATTTTTGCTAAAGTATCTTACTATTAGTATTTTGCTTGGTTAGATTTAGAGTTAAATTCTCAGCCATGAGTAGATATCTCTTAATTATGACAGAAGACCTGCGAGGCTAAAAAATGATAAATATGAGGTAGACACTGAACTTGTTATAATTAGTTAACTTTCATTATCTGTCCACATAATGTTTGTTTAAAATGTCCTTTACTAGCCTGTTTCCATTGCTTAAGTGATTCAATGGCCGTTGTTAACATTGAAAAATCCCTTCTGCTACTCATCTTGGAGCCCAACAAAGAGAATTACCTACCTGAGAAGCAGTTTGGATGCAGGCATTGTATTCGTAATCAGAGTAGGCCCTTGACTTGGAGTTTGTATTAAAATTTTTTTGTTTTGAATTCATGTCTTCATTGTCTCTCTCCTGATCACCATTTGAAGCCTCAAACTCAGTCTGATGATTGCTTATCTCTGAGGTGTTCCAACAGGGCCTCCTAAGTGAATTTTGTGTATCCCACATGGCCTGTATTTTCTATAGTGTCATCTCATATCACCGAAAGTACAAATATATTTTATGTGACTTGGTGACAGACAATTTTATGTAAGTTAGCAGTCTGATAAACGATATACAAATTTTACATATCTAGTAGGAGGTTTAGTATCTTTAATGAACATTTTAATAAGACATACAGGCTAATCTCTTAGTTACATCGAAAATGTCAGCATGTTCCTTATTTTTCTGTGCCAAATAATAGTCCCTATTATATATCCACCCAAAATTATAATACACATTGATGTAATTTATGTTCTTTAAATGAAAAAAATTCTCTTCGCTTCATCAGATGTTGTGTTGACAGATATCACATCTTTTCATCATGAAGACTGAAAGATAGTTTCTCTTTTTAGATCTAAAAGCAAATAAGAAAAAGAAACATGAGTTTTTAATATAAAAAGATAATTTGTAGGATGATGAAAAAGTAGTTGCAGAATAAAGAATTCCTACAGTCAACAAAAAATAGGTAGAAAATAGAAAACGGATAAGAAATTTGAAGAGGCCCTTCTTGAGAAAGGGTATCGAAATTGTGTATGAATAGACAAAAGATGCTCAGTTCCACTGGCCATCTAGAAATGCAGTTTGAGCCACATATCCAAAAGTATGAATAAAATAAAAGATGGAAAATATTAGGTGCTGATAAAGATGGAGTGCAACCAGAACACTTATCTGTTGCTGGATACTCTGTCCCCTTCCACCTGGGTGAACGAGGCAAGTCAGAGTTTCAATTTCTGCTCTCTAGAATTAACACCTTACTTGTCTGAGGCAGAGGGATAAACTATGATCTCTTGGGTCCTTTCTCACCCTGAGATCTAAGTCCATCAACTGTTGGTATTGGGGAGCTCTTAAAGTGACTGATGTAACTCACTCATACTACCATTAATTTCAGCTTCTTTGTTTTGACATGTTCACTTGTAAACATGGCTCCAAACACATTAAAGAGTGCCGAGTCCAATTCTGATGCTTTAGAGAAGGAAATCTCACCGTGTCTTCGTCCCCAAGCTGTTCTCTTGGGATTTGCTGCTCGGCAGTAAGGATGCTTTTCAGGAAATGTTCCATATTGGTGAAGAGGATAAGATCTTTGTTTTTCTTAAGATACTGTGGAAAGTGTGGGGGACAGAGTTAATGCCTTTGCTTCCATTTCTTTTAAGCATCATTGGATCTTCTTAGCCAGAATTCCAAACTGAGGGTAGGATGTACAATTCTGCTTTTAGAATAAAATGAAGCCTCTTCTGAGAGCGTGGTTGGCAGAGAGCTAACATTCCAGCTCCACAACTATCTCTGTATTGGGCAAGTTTTTTTTTTTTTAAACTTGTAAGCCCCCATTTCCTCACCTGTAAGTTAAGAATGAAAGTGTTCTCTGCCTTATAAGACCATGCAGGATGACTAAATACGAGTCGGAGTGTCAATCTCTTAACAGAACATCTGGCGTATGGCAAGTGTGCAATAAATTTTTGCTTTTATCTGCCTTATAGTTAGCTCTGGTAGATTGCAATGTTTGCAGTATTTAACATCAGTGACCATGTAAGTATTGATTTGTTAACATAGTAAATACATAGACAGGCTACTTTCAGCCAGGCGCATAGGCTATACTAGGAAACAAAGTGAACATCTCTGCCCTCATGGAACTTCCATTCTGGCAGGGGAAGAATAGTAATAAACAACAAGTGTAAGTAAATCTGTAGTATGTTAGGAAGTGATACAGGAGAAAGAGTAAGGGAGAGCTGATAAGGGGGCAAAGAATGCTGCAAATTCATACAGGACAGTCAAACAGTAGGCTTCACGAGAAGGGGCCCTTGAACCAAGACATGAGGGAAGTAAGGGAGTGAGGCATGTTCTGCTTACACCAGAGTTTCTGAACCTCAAGATTTCTCATATTTGGGATGGAAAAGTTTTTGTTGGAGAAGGGGGTCGTCCTCTGTATTGTTGGATGTTTAGCAGGCTTTCTAGCTTTTGCTCAGGAGTTGACCCTGGATCAAGATTGCCAAAAATGTCTCTAGACATTGCCAAATGTTCTGCCGGAGACAAAATTGCTCAGGGTTGAACAACACGGCCTTAGAAGAAGGAACATTGCAGGCAGAGAATCCTTACAAGGGGACTGAGTGCGGGCATCTGAAGAACAGCACAGGGGAAATTGTGGTTGGAGTTGAGTGAATGGGGTCGCGGGGAAACAGGAGGTGAAGGTGTGGGAGACAATAGAGGCTAGGCTTCTTTGGCTTTTACTGTGAGTGAAATCTGGAGGCACAGCAGGATTTTGGACAGATTCGTTATTTATTTTAAAAACACTACTGATGACTGTGCTGAGAATAGCCTGAAGAGAGTTAAGGGCAGAGTCAGGGAGACCAGTTAGTAAGTAGGAAGGTAAGAGATGATGTTTTGAACCAGGCTGGTGGCAGTGTCGGTGATGAGAAATGCCGGTGATGAGGTCAGATTCTGGGTACACACTGAAAGAACAACAGGATTTCTTGATGGATTGGTTGTAGGGTGTGTACAACAGAGACAGTGGTTTCCAGGAAGATTTTGGCTTGAAAAAACTAGAGCAGTTGAGTTGTCATCAGCTGAGATGGGGAAGGTTTCAGGTGGAGGCAGGTTTGGCAGAAGGATAAGTTTTTGTTGAGTTTGAGATGCTTATTTAGCTGTTTAAGTGCAGATGGTTGGTAAGCAGTTAAATATATGAGATGAGTTAGTGGGTTGGGGCTGGATATAATCCCATATTGCTGGGATTTAAAGCTGGAAGGCTGAGTGGATCCCCAAGGGGAATGAGGATAGCCAGAGAAAGAGACAGGCCTGAATTCTGGTCTTCCAGCTTTAAGAGGTGACTTTAAGAGGATTAGCCTCTGACTGAGAAAGAAGAGCTAGAGAAATAGGCAGGAATCCAGATGAGGCTGGTGTCCTGAGAGCCAGGTGAAGAAGATGTAGTAAGACGGAGTGACCAGTCTGTCAGATGCTGCTGCTAGATGAGGACTGAGAATAGACCTTGCTCTTGACTCACTGAGTGAGTGAACAGACTCCTGTGGTCTGGATGACCCACACTACATCACTATCAACCACCACAACAGAAATCTGATGTGGCAACTAATGGAGGTATGATTACAGAGAGATGTGTGTGGAATATTTTCTTACATATCAGGAGATCTAGAATCTAATCTCAGACCTACCACATGAATTGCTTCATGACTTGGGGCAAATTGCTTAATCTCTTTTTAAATACAAGTACAACTAAAAATATGTATGATGCCTATTTTGAAGGATTGCTGGGTGGCTCAAATGGATATTCTCTGAAAGAATATATAACACACACATATATATGTTCTTGGAAATTTATAAAGCTTTATATAAATGATGAACATGATAAGCTCTTGTTTTTAACTTAAGAGTGAAGTGAACTTTAATGGAAGATGACCTTTTGAAGATCACAGGTTTTAAAGTTCATAGTTAAAGAGCTGAGATGATAATGTTTTCATTAAAAGTGCTTTAAATAGGGCCTCCCTGGTGGTGCAAAGGGTTAAACGCAGCACTATGCAGCTATCAAGAGCCACTGTAGCTTGAGTTCAATCCCCAGCCAGGGAGATTCCCATGTGGCACAGCAGACCTCTCCTATCTTGCCCGCTGCTCCCCTCAGCAGTGTATTTCAGTGGATCCTCCTGTTCCGCTCCCCACTCTGTCCCTGGTGAATCCTCTCACCACCCCACACCTCTGGCCCCCACCCCAGCTTGTATGCATAAATAAATAAATCTTTACAAAAAAGTGTTTTAAATAACATATCAGGCTTGTTCAGAAAGGGACACACTGGAAGTTGGAGTCAGATCTCATCTAAATCTAGTGTCTGAATCATAGTTTTGAGGATGTTGTTCTGCTTTTGCTTATTGATAATGTGTTAGTGGGGCATGAAGTAACTGTGGCGTCTCCGTGGCAATCCTGTGACTCAGCACCAGGTGGCCCCTGTCACCCTGCAGATTATAGGAGTTAAAAAAATATTATCGTATGTAGATTGAGAGACAGACAAATGTCAAGGCGGTGTGCCACCTAGCGAGGCCAGAACTACCCTGACAGGTCCTACCCTGTGACCAGTTTTAATCAAGACCATACATGATGCAAGTTAATGTTAGTTACCTCTTCCGATGACTGTGGTGCCAAGGAAGACTCACGCTTGGTTTCTATGAGTTTGGAGAGAAGATCTTGCTCTCTTTCAGAGATGGGCTGCTCTTCTAGCAGAATAGCACTAATGCTTTGGTCCAGTTTACTGTCCCAGGAAATGGCTGACATCCGCAGTGTGAGAGAGAATGCTTCACTGAAGTAGGCCTTCAACCCCTGGTCAAGCAAAGGCCAGAGGAGGGGAGGGGGTTAGATTAGTATAGCTCTTGGCAATTGCTACTAAACGTTTAGTAGTTGAAAACTATGGGATTGGGGATTTAGCATCTTTCCTTGCCCTCACCATGGACTATCATTGTCATTTGCAATTCTGGTGAGGTTTATGTGTAGACAGATACCCTCAGAAGCTGTGATCCTGTTCTCATAGGAAGACTACTTCTCTCTAGAGTTTTTACAGAGTGGCCCATGCATTTGTCAAATGCTGCCATGGGAAATGACATCAGTGGAATCTTCCTGACAAGGTGGTCGGAACCAGAGACCACCACTGAGAATTAAGTAGATATGAAATGCTGCAAGCTTAAAGCATTTATTATCCTAGGAAATGGAATCTGAGTTGCAGAGAGAGAAAGAGAGAGAGAAACCCAAAGCCCCGTGTATGTTATAAATACCTTGTAGAATGGCCTCAGAAAGGCAGGGCTGGAGTCCTGATGGAGGTCCTTGGCAGCAATGTGGGCCAGACAGTGGATCAAGAGCAAAACAAAGCTTCCTACGGACGCCAAACACTCTCTCCCAACAAACAGTGTGTTTTCTGCACTCTGAGTGGAGAAGAAGCCAAACACAGAGATGTCAACCTCAGGGAACATTCCTACTATCTCTTTCTAGTTTTATATGGTCTAAAATAACTTTTGTAATAATTAAGTCAGAGACTCCTTGGACTTAATGGAAATTTACTGAAGGGAAGATTCAGATGACAAGGGAAAAATTGATTTAGTTTAGCTCTCTGAATAAATCATTTATTCTCTCTCTAAAAAATTTATTTTTGCTGCCCCATCTTATACAAAACAAGCTACTAGAAATTCAGAGCAAAGTTACTCATGCAGCTCTGCTTTTTATTAATGCCTTCCAATCACTGTTTCCTTAAGCATTAGTTATAAAACTTCAGTGTGAGTAAGAATCACAAGAATCTAAGATTGAGGCCCATCTCAGAATGTCTAGGTCTTCGGTATTTAGCTGGGCGTACAGATTTCCAGTTGCCAAGCACTCCAGGGGTTCATGCATGAGGCCCAGGCACCTGAGCTTGAGCATGCTGCTTAGAGGACTCTAGGTTTTCTTTTACTTTCATCCCTTCGTTGTAGTCAAGCTCTCAAATCTGTCTTGCCTAATTGACTTGAAATGTTTCCCTTGGTGATTCTCCTCAGAGTCAGTAGGATAGCATAGAAAAGCTTTGGGTTATCTGGAATCAGATAGTCTGAGATCTGTCCCTGGAATCAACTGTGGGTGAAGGCAAGACGCTAGTGGTTGAAAAATTAATTTGGCGTCAAATATATCTGGCTTTGAATTTCAACTTTTATAAACACTGAGATCTTCAGTAAACTACTTGGCCTCACAGATGGGTCTTGATTTCCTAATTTATAAAATGGAGATAACAAGAGTCCACACCCCATAGACTTTGGTTGCTGTATGTGTAAATGAGATAATACATTCACTAGAAAGGGATTGAATTTTGCTTACTTCATGGAATTGCTTTGGGGATCTGGTGTAATAATGCACGGCGAGTACCACAGATGAGTAATTTTTAATTTTATGAGATCTCCTAGCCAATCTGCTCATTAAGTACAAACCTTTCTATGGCCCTCTAACATTGATTAGGATTCCTCCTCTCACAGTTGCTGTCATCAGAGGTTAAGTTGATCTGTACCAACTTAGAGTCCCACCAAGACACGGCCCATGTACGTGTTTGAGGAACTACCCAGACGGGGTGATTCAGATCCCCTTCTATAGAAAGACGCTGATGGTGCAGGACTTCCTGATGCTGGAACCGTGACTCTTACGGGAAACACAGATCTGGAACTGCCAACTTTGATAATGGCAGAAATTCATTAATGGGCACAAGGCCACTACGATTCCCTGGGCGTAAGCCAGGACATATTTGTCTCACTGATTTGAGAAAGCTCTCACATGGTGACATTTATTATGCCTTAACTTGATGCCTTCCTACCAAGAAAGAAAAAAATGTATCAGGACTCAAGAGAGAAATGTTTGATAACATTTGTTCTTCTTGCTTCTGTTGATCTTTCCTAGACTCTAGAATTCCACAAACCCACATCTGGGTCTGAATTGGCAGCACCTCATAGAAGAAAGAACCATGGAAAACATTGTCTGAGGTTTCCGTGGCAGGAAGGTGAGAAGCAATCTGCAGGGTGATTTTTGGAGCCTGAAAAAAGAATAAAAACAAAACAAACCCTATTCATTTGCTGAAATATTCTCAGTTGTACAGCAGCAGCCAAATGAATGGGAAATCTAAGCACTAGTATGTTTATTTAAATTGTAACAGGGTAAGACTCAGTATATACTACAGAAAGGTGAAGAAGGTATATAACTGTGTGCTTAATATTAATGCAAGCTTTAAGAATAAACTTGCAACTCTGCTAGAGTGGCAGTCAGGTGTAAGGGCTTCTGAGCCACAGTGCCTGCATTCTATACCTATTCTGCCTTTTTGGTTGTGGGATCATTCTATATCTTTTCCCCTCTACTTTAAACTGAGAAAAATAATTGTTCCTGTGTCACAGGGTTTTGTGAAAACTAAATGAGCTAATTCATGTAAATTATTAGCCCATTTGCTGCTAAGTACAAAGTACCTAATTCCTTCTACTTAGTATTAATATTATTTGAAAGATCAGACTTTAGATAGCAAGCGTCTCCCTTCCGTTCTCTTAAGAAAGAGGCTTAAAAGTTTCTTGCTCGAGGTACTTAGTCCTATGGAATAGCCACAACCTCAAAACCTCTGTCTGGGTCACCCTGACTGTAAATCTTCAGGGGTGACTATCCATAGAAAGGTCCAAAGCTGGACTTACAGGAAGCTGGGGGGTGAGGAGGTTCAGGATGGATAGTCCATACTGGTAAACCACAAACTCTCTGGCAGAAAGGTCCGTGGATTGCACAGTTACCAGCTTTTCCTTCTGCATTCTCTGAGATTTTGGGAAATCCAGCAAAGAGCTTTTTGGGGCTACAGAGATCAAGAGATACTAGTTACTGATTTCACTTTCTGTATCATATCAATATATTAAGAAAAATCTCAAAAACAACAACACAGTTTAGCTTAGGAAAAGGTATATTTGCATCCATCCACCCACCCATCCGTCTGTCCACCCATCTGTCTGTCCATCCTTTCATGCACCCATCATCCTATGAAGTATTGTTCCTCAGATTCTCTTGTTTATCTTCATGGAAAAGCTATTGAATCTCAGTTGACAGGAAGAGAGGAGCCAGAACAGATGGGTCCAGAAAAGTAAGGTTCCAGAAAAGATGCTGATAGATTTTTTTTCTCCTTCATAGGATTGTTTAGAGCACTAAGTGGAATATACTCAAAACAGTGTCTGGTGCATATAAACCACTCAGTAAATGTCAGTTGTATTAACAGTCTTTCTTCCTCACAAAGTTGTCTTTGATGGGCCTTGCATCTTTAAATATTTCCTGTTGTCTTTTAACATGTGAAAGGGCAATGAAGAGAGGTTTGGGTAGCTGATACAGGAAAGAAAGTGAACTAGCATTCAGAAGACCTGTGATCTGGTCAAGGTTCTGCGAGACTGTGAGAAAGTCACTTCTGTGAGCATCAACTTCTCATTCATATATAAAAAAGTTATGTTAAAAATCTTTCACTGTCTTACAAAATTAGAGTTAGGGATTCTAGGTGTAAACAAGACAGTACATATAAAATTGCTTGCAAATTATAAAATCAATATGCTTATAAAACAGCGAAGGTTGAAGTGGTGGAACTCTTCCCAGACTCTTCTTAGTCTCCTTCAAAGGGAGGAGGAATTAATAGTAAGAATGGTCAAGTTCAACTTTTTCTATAAAGGGATAGATAGCAAATATTTTCGACTTTGCTTAAATTTTGAGGAAAAATTGGAACTCACATTTAGCGTTCTCTAGCCTCGTGGTAGGAGTGAGGCCACCATCTCCTCCATGACCTCCCCAGAGCGATTCACCCTCTGCTCTCCTGGGAGCTCACCAGAATGTACTGCCTCCACTCTCTCTTTTAGCACTGCCCTTATGGCTGTGGGCCATGCAGAAACACCAGGGCAGGCTAGAGTTGACCTGTGGGCCTTTGTTCGCTGATCCCTGGTCAAGTTCAAGGATGCTCATTGGAGCCATGCTCCCTAGTGGCCTATATTACGGTCAACTGAAAGACATACACTCATTTTTTGTTTATCCTCTTCCATCTGGGAGGTGGATGTGTTAGGAGAGGTCAGCCACCTTCTTTCGTGGCTTCAGTTCCAAGGGAGTGGTATTGGTAGAGTGATTTGGGGTCCCTTTTTGGGTTCAGGTCTTCTGACTCTGTTTCCTCTGTCTTTTTTCCCTATGTCTCATACTGTACTTTTCAATTAACTCCTTACAACATATGGCTGGCTGGTATGGGATAAAATTCCAAAATTTCATTTGGTGTTTGATAGCAGAGGTAGAGGCCCTTTAGGAATTCCTTCTGGGAACTGGCTAAGTTGTTACAGTATTTGTTATTACTTAATATGGCAAATTCTCTTGGTCATTTTAAGGTGGGAAAGAGGAGAAAAGGATGAGTGGGGTGGCAGGATTCTAGAATTCCTGGTTGCTGGCCCTACCATCACATGCCCTCAGTACCCCATGATCATTCCAAATGGGCCACCAGGGGAAGGAGCTTACCTGGTCCTTGTGGCTCAGCTTCCTCTTTGTGAACGCAGGACTGGGCATCTGCTTTCTTCAGGGTGGAAAAGAGTGATGAGAGCCACGTGATATCAGCTTTATCTGCCTCTGGCCAGAGGGGAAGAAAGTAGTTGTGGAGTACAGCGAGGGACTGTAGCCCAAATCAAGAAGAGCCTGAGATAGTGTGGAGGGAGACAGGGGCCTCCCAGGTGGCTCATGAACTGCTGTGTGCATCTGTGCCCTTGAACATGGGTTAGATCTAGTGATTCACCTGGAATGAACAGACTGAACACAGTGATGAGATCAGATATAGAAAGACCATAACTTCCATGTTGTTCTCTCTCTCCTGCCCAGAAGGAAGTCAGCTGCTATGCTGTGAGCTGCCCTAGGAAGTCCAGGTGGCAAGGGGATGCCATCTCTGGGTAACAACCAGTGAGGTCAGAGTTCTGCCAAAAGCCTCAAGAGTGAACTTGAACTCCTCAGTCAAACCTCAAGATGACCCAGTCCTGGCCCACACCTGAATGTAGCCTGCATGAGCCCCTGTGCCAGAGGCACCCAGGTGAGCTGCGCCCAGATTCTTGACTGAAGAATCTGTGTGGTAATCACTGTTTGTTGTTTGAAGCCATGCAAATTTGGGATAGCTTGTTACATAGTAATATATACCTCACATGTTGACTTTCTAAAGAACATACCGTGGCCATTATTATGATGTGTCAAGCCCTAATTGCTGTCTTAGAGCTTCTCACATCATGACCAGAAATGAAAGCAGCATGACCACTGAACCAGAGACCAGCCTTACCTGCCCCAGGCCTCCAGCCCTCCGATCCAAGGCCTTGGCCTTGAGCTCCCTCTAGAGCTGCAGTGAGGCTCTTCAGGAATGGGATCAACCCTGGGTAGGCAGCAGCCCCACCCCTGAGAGCAGAGGTGACTGGGCCATAAAATCTGTCTCCAGGGTAATTCTCCAAACACACGGGGCTTCCTGAGGCCACAACCTAGGATGAAATCACCGGAACTTTATCTGCTCTTGGTGTCCACCTTCCCATGCGACTGATTCTGAGCTTGTCTCTGAGGCCCCGTCCGCGGTGGGCACACACTCCGCCTTGGCCAGGCTCACAGGTCAGTACCTGGATGTGTCGGAGCTGGAGGCGACTCAGCTCCCGTTGGTACTGCAGCTGGCCAAGGGCCTTATCCAGGAAGCCCTGTCTCTCCCTCACCACCTCCTGAAACTCAGCAGAGAGGCGCTGGACCACCTGGAACACAGGCGGCATCGTGGCTGAGTGCACACGGGCATGCTTTCTCTTTTCCCGCTCCCCGTCCGCTGCTCCCGGGGCCCAGCTCTCCCTGAGTAGCACATTGCTCTGAAGAGTTACATCTGGCGTCGGAGTTGTGCTCGCCCACATGGTCCCCTTGTCACTCCCACCTTCTGGCGCCAGTTCCGGGTCTCTGGGCTCTGGCTCTGCAGCCGGCCGGCTATCTGCCTGAGTTTTTCTGCGGACTGTCCTAAGCTCTGCAGGGCTTTCCGCAGGCCCAGTGCCACCTGTGCCTCCTGCTCCCACTGTTCTCTGTCTGCTGCAAGGGACAGAGAAAAGGGCCATTGGCATCCCTGGAGATGGGGAGGAGGAAAGAGACACAGTCGCTTATTGGAGCCAGGGGAACCTGTGAAGTGAGAGGCAGGGCCTGGCTAGAAGTCCGAGAGATGAGCACCTTCAACGGGCCGACGGATCCCCACTGGGCAGGTGACACTCCCCCAGGAGGTTCTGCTGTGGGGATCTGGCCCAGGGGCTGCTTTCCCACCTTGCCAGAGCAGGCGTCTCTCGGGGCCGCAGTTCATGCTCAGGGCTCTGGCTCTCCTCTCAGCCTCCTGCAGGTAGCGGGACTCCAGAGCCTCGCAGGCGGCCTCGAGGGACCTCAGCTACACGGAACACAAAGGGAAGCACAGAGGGATGGGTCACCGTGGGGAAAGGCAGGCTCTCTGGGCTGAGCCATCTCCTGTGGGCCCCATTTGCCCCCCTCCATCTAGCTGAGCCACTTAGGAGTGACCGATATCTAGGGAATCTTAGGACTTTGCCCAGAGATGGGTACAGGCGCTCTACATTTCCAAGAGGCACCTGTACAGTCTGGGCAGACAGGTGGGTGGACTGTGAGGTGGTGCCTCTGGACCTCACCTGCTGGCCCAGGTCTCTGCCTGGCATGCAGAGGAGCTCCTGGCTCAGGGCACCCAGGAGGTCCATCAGCCGCTCCTCTGCCTCCTCCTGGCCTTTCTGGTCCTGCTCCCGGGCTCTCTGCTCCCTCTCCAGGGTGTCCAGCTGCAACATCCGGCTTGTCTAGGCTCTCTTGCTTTTGCGCCTCACAGCCCCATGTGGCCTGGCTGAGAGCTTCCTGAGCTTCTCAAGACACGGCCCCCACCCTTCATCTGTGAGGCAGTGAACTTAACTAGAGGTGGAAAAATGATAACCACACACCTCAGCCTCCCAGTTCTGCCCTCCCTCTGTCTAACGCCTGGGCTCTCCAGACTCACCGGTCTTCCTGCTCTACCTTTCTCTTGGGGAGGACCGGGGAGATGGGCCTGTAGGGACATCGTGCTCACCCCCTCATCTCACCCCTTTATATTCGTCTGGTCTGTGAGTGGGGCCACATTTACATGTCTCTGCTTCAAAGGAGGATGTTTCCTAGCACATCCATCTTTGCTGTTGCAACTACGGCTATGCTGAGAATGTATGGGTGGACGCTAAATCATTTTCATTTTTGTGGAGATTGGCCAAGGGCTGAATTACCGCAATAACCCCTGACGAAGCTTCCTGCTCAAGTCTGGCCCTGCTCCCATCTATCCCCTGCACTGCAGCCAGAAGGACCTTTTTAGAATGCTGATTATATATACACATACATCAGCATAAAACTGTCTGGAAGGAGGTGTGTCAACCTGTTAATAGTGGCTGAATTTGGTGGGAGTGATGGGAGGAAAGGTGGGGGTAGGTTGGGGGAGCACGATATGGGGGTGTTGATGGCAGATGAAGTGAGAGGAAAGGGGAGGAGGGACCTTTTACTTCTTTGTTTACTTAAAAATGCAGTAGGATTATGAGTAATTTGCTTTTTTTTTGGTATTGTTTCCTATTTTCCAAATGTAAAACAAAAGTATTCATATCTGGTCCTTTCACCTGTCTATGTAGAATCTTTCAGTGGCGCCCCAGGGCTTCAGATAAAAGTCATGATAAAAGTCTGGCCAGAGAAAAATATCGCATGCTTTCACTTATAGGAGGAATATAGGGGAGCCAAGTAAGAGATCAGGAGGGGAAAAATAACACACAAAACAAAACAAAAACAAAAACTAGCAGGCAACCATAAATAGACATTCTGCAGGGGAAGGGGAGGGAGAGGGACAAAAACAGGGGAGAAAAGAGCACAAGGAACTATGGTGACGGTTCACAGGTGAATGGTGCTGGTAAACCGGGGAATACACAATACTCTAAAGGATATAAATAAAAATAACTAAATTTAGAAAAAAAAGTCTGTCCTCAACCAGGCACCCAAGCTGTCGCTGATTGGTTTCTTGCTTCCTTGCTGGCCTCTCCCGCTGCCTCTGCCCCTGCGCCTTCCTTGTTTTGGTACATTTGTGGTCTCACACCTGCTGCCCTTCACTTGCTGTTCCCTGAGGCCTTTTCTGACTCCTTCCTCAAGTTTCAGCCCAGGAATTGCCTCTTTAGGGGACTCTTCCTTGATCTCTCTTCCCTGTGATGCAGATGGCCCTCCTTGCGCTCCGCTCCGTAACACCTATATAGTCTGAGCGCGTGGTCAGAACCCGTGGCTGGCCAGTCCCCTGAGGGGAGGAGCCCTGTCTAGTTGTCTTTGCCTCTCAGCACCTAACACAGTCCTCAGAACATGGAAGGTTTTTGATACGTAGCTGAGGAATGAGTGTGGAAGTGGATAGAATCAAGGGCTCCTGCATACCAGCCCAGGGTCTCTGACGCCCCGAGGCAGGGCCCCCAGCACCTGCACGGTGGGCACCACAGCTCCACTGGAGGGGTCCGTTCGAGCACCGATCACTGGACCAGGCACCCCAGTCAAGGGGTCTATGGCTTGAGCCCCAATGGAGATTGGGACAAGACCTGTGGGAAGACAGGGGGGCATGGGAAGAAGGAAACCAGTGGAAGGAGCCCAAGGAGCCCCCTTCTAGCCCTAAGTCCCTTCTGTCCCCTTGAGCTGGATAAAGGACTTTCTCTGGCGGCCACACCATGGGGGTGGATAGTGAGCTTCTCAAGGGCTAGCCTTTGAAGGGACCCTGCTTTCCTGGGGGGGGGGTAACTGACCATGGTCCTGGGGTTCTGGGGTCTCTAAGCTCCTTACTTTGGGCCTCAGCAGCCCTAGCAGGAGCATCAGATGACCCCATTCCTTGGCTTATGAATGAGTGGACTGGAGGTGAAGGGATGTTCCTTATGAGTGAAGGGACAGGGGTGCCCCTCCTGAGCCTTAAGGGTTTCTTCTCCCCAAGCTGAGTCATGTTCATGACCCCCCTCAGGCTTCCAGGGACCCAAAGTTCCCGCCTACCTTTGCCACTGACATCTTCCATTGAGCCTGCCAAGGGAGTGGCTTCAGCAGAATGCCCACAAGTTTCCAGGCCCAGGATGGGCACCAAGAGCCCTGAGCCCTCGGGGTCTGGGATCTCCATTCCATACAGGACTGGGACCCACAGCTCTGTCCCAGGATAACGCATCACTCCTAACACAGGGTGAGGGGCACAGAGGGGAGGAGCTGAGGGTTCAGTGCCACCCTGAGGGCTTTTTCTGGCTCACAGGGCTGCACCCCCGGCCAGAAAGGCTTCTCTGCAAAGATCGCATTTTGTCCCTTGGGGCCCAACTTAGCGTTTTGAATTCAGAAAGAAAGAAGTAGCATCAGGACTTTGGGGACACTGAGAACAATTTCTAGGCCACACTACAGAGGTGGAAGAGAAGGGGACAGATATGCATGAGTACCTCCCCCTGCCAGAGTCTGAGCTGAGAACTTCGACACGATGCTTGGCCCTACACATAATTCTCTGAAGTATATACTGTTTTTATCCTCATTTAAAAGATGGTAAAATCAGGGCGTCCATGGTGGTCTAGGGGTTTAGTCTCAGCGCTATCACACTATCATCCGTGAGGCCTGAGTTTGATCCCCAGCCAGGGAGCTCACTCACATAAGGTGCAGCAGACCTCTCCTGTCTCCCCGCTGCTCCCCTCAGCAGTGTATTTCAGTACATTTGCCTGTTCTGCTCCCCACTTTGTCTCTGGTGAATCCTCTCATCCCCAGCATCTCTGGCCTATACCCCAGTTCTTCTGTGCTTAAATAAGTAAATCTTTAAAAAAAAAATGATGGTAAAACAGAGGCAGAGTGAGGGTCAGTAACTCACCCAAAGTCAAAGAGTTAACAAATGGGGAGAACAGGGCTTCAAATGCTAGTCAGTTCTGACCCAAACTCTGGTTCTGTTTTATCACATCATGCAGAGGGAAGCTTCTAGAAAGAGTAGTAGGGATGAGCTCCAGGAAGATGGCATTCCTGCTTTCTCTCCCTGCCCCTGCTTGTATCTGTGCTGGGTGTGGGGGAGAGGAGGAGCTGGAGAGCTCCTCTCCTGAGCCTGGTGATGGGCGCGAAGCCTGCTGCGGGAGTAAACGGGAGAAGAGAGCACTGAGGAGAGCCAGGGTCAGAACTGGCCGTGCAGCTACCCAGCTCTCGGATCCTGGTGGGGCAAGTCGCTTAACTCCCTGAATTTCAGATTGCGCATTGTAAATGGGGGTCAGAACACCTGTTAGGGTGTTTGGGGATCCTATGAAATAATGCAAGGAAGTGTGAGACCAGTGGAACTGGCAAGAGATTAAAAGACAGATGAAAAGCCAAGCCTTCAAGTCAGGGCGTGAAGTCAGCCAGCTCCTCCTCCCTCCCGTGCTCACGCGTGTGCGTGGCCAGTGGGGCTGCAGTCCTGTTCCCACATGAACCGACTGAAGAGCGCTGGAGGACCAGGTCATTCTGGGCCTGAGAGTGTGTGACCTAGGTCTGCACGTACCTAACCTGCCGCCGTTGGCCTCGATGCCGCGCGCTGCCTCCAGCTGCCTCTCTAGCCTTCGCTCTTGCTGCAGCACCTGGTGCAGGCTCAAAGCCACCGCTCGTCTCATGTCCTTGATGGCAGCCTCCAGCAGCGCCTGTGCCCTCTGCCCTGGCCTCTCCTGGCCCTGCTGGAGGGCGGCAACAACTTGCCTCTGGGCCACCAGCACATTGGCTTCCAGCAGGGCCTGGAACCCTCCCGCGTGGGGCAGTGTCTGGCCCTCCTGTCGGGAAGCCCCCTGGAGTCGGGCCGTCTTCCTGCTCAGGGCCTCCACAAAGCTGTCACCAGGCAGCAAGAGGTTCCCGGAGGCATCGCGCAGCCCTCCCAGCACGAGCACGTCACCTGCCAGCGGGAACCCAGGAGAGTGAGGGGGAAAGGGACCAACAGAGGGAGAGCCAGGATCTGGGGGCAGAGGCACAGGGTGGGGAGTGCGGGGACAGTAAGGGGTGAGGAAAAGGACATATTGGTGGTAGGTGGGGGACACCCTTTCTTGGTCAAAAGCATCCATGTGCTTTTCCTGCAGAGCCAGCCCCGGCGCCCTGTCCTCCCCGGAGCACTGCTGGCCGCGGGGACAGGCGGGGTCAGGGGCAGGGCGAGTTGGTGGCACTCAGGGCTCGGTCAGGACACGGTCTAGCGGTGGTGGGAAGGGCGCTGGGCAGCCAGTCCCAGCGGGGAGGAGGGGTGAAGTACAGCACTGGGGGTGCGAGACCTGTGTTTTCATCCAGCCCGACTCCCAGGATGGGTGAGACGCCTCCTGCCAGATCCTCCATGGGACCCCCCAACTCTAGAGGGGCCAAGGTCTTGGTGAGGGGATTGCAGTATGTCCCTCCAAGAGTGAGCCACTGCCTCGTTTCAGGGTGCAGAGTCACAGCCAGCACAGGCACCTCCAGGCCAGTGCTGGGGTCTGTCATGAGAGCCCCCAACTGTGACATCCTTCTTGGCTGCAGGGTAGGCAGGCGGGTGGCTGGAGGGGAGCCTGTGGCAGGACAGACTGGGTAGGGCACGTAGGGGAGGATGGCCGCTTCCGAAGTCCGGACACCACCTGAGCGGGAGGCGGGGAGCCGTATTAGCCCATCCCACCCACAGGCAGGAGCAGAGAGCAGCCTTCTTCACCCGGCGCCCTCTGCACCAGCGGGAATGTTAAAGGGAGAAAGGGGGAGGCATTGGCTGCTCTGCTGATCACCAAGCCCCGCACCCCAGGAGAGAGCCCCCCTCCTGTGCTAGGCACGCTGGGAGGCCGTTACTGAGGCCCCAGTGCGCATCCTGATGGGTGGGGCTACTTGGTAATCAGCGTCTCACCAGTACCGGAGTCAGTGATTGGGACCAGTGTGGCTTCCTGCAGATCATATCCCAGATTTCCAGCCTCAGGCAGCACCCGCCCAGTGTGAGGGTGGATGAAGTAGCCAGGGGGTATGGACCCTGTGTGGCCACTAGCTGGAAGCATGGTGCAGCCAGGGCCAGGGACCGTCAGCTTGGTGATGGGATTCACGCTGATATCATCAGTGCCCCCTGGAGGGCCTGCTGAGGCTGCAGAAAGCAAAGGCCTCTTCAGTGCTGCATCTGAGGCGAGGGGGCAGCTAGATGCTGCCTCGGCTGGTCACCAGGAGTTGGCCAGAACCCCACACTAACCCGGATAGCAGGTGCTCTCTGTGGGCAGGGCATCTTGTCTTTTGCCAAGCCCAGAGCAGGGCCCCACGTTAGGGCAGGGCATGACATTGTGCCATCATCCTAGTGTACACCGGCGGCTACCGGAAGGGCCTTGGGGAATGATGGTGATAGCCTACAGGGTGACCTGATGGGGCTGGGGACCCCCAGAACTCCGGGGCCCAAGGGGAGCCTTCTTCCACTCTTCCTGTCCACACGTCTAGCATTTTCCAAACGTAGCCCTTTGCATTCATCTTTCAGGCTTTTGCTCTCAGGAAGTGCTACGTGACATGTGAAGCTATAATTTGTGGTGGTTTTGTTTCCTCTGTTCTTCCCATTTCCGAGGCTCCCTCTTCAGTAACACAGATGTTTGTCCATAGTGCTACACAGGAAGCCCCTCCCAAGCTTGGGGGTTTCCACTTTGTTTACCCCTCCTGACGGCCTCCTCCCTTGCAGATGTCGGGGTGGAGCTCCAGTATCTGCAGCACCTGAACCCTGAATGTAGCGCTAGGCTTCCTGAGGGCCCCAGCTGAGGCCGGGCGGGGCTCACCTGGCCGCAGCAGCTCTGCCCCAGTTCCGGTGCCCAGGACGCCCCAGGCCTTTAGACGGTGGCCCTCCTGCAGCACAGACTGGGACAGGCAGCCCAGCACAGTGTCCAGCTGGGGGACTTCTCTGCAGCACAATAAGGAGGGGATATTAGGGAAGGGGAAAGGATGCTCGACTGTGACCAGTTCTGGGCGCCCCACTTTCCCCTCCCCTGGTTCTGGTCTCACTCAGCCCAACGCAGATTCACAGGTACTCACCCTTCTGGGGTCTGCCCACCATGGGAGGACTTTGCAGGCCTCAAGCCTGTGTGTGCCTTTAGCAGTCGCTGAGCTGCCATCAGCGCTGAGAAGAAAGAGGCCCACTGCTCCTGCCTGGCACTGAGGTCTTGGCGCAGGAGCTTCAGCTGCTGACTAAGGCTGCCAGCGTACTGGCCTGCCAGCTGCCCCCTCCGCCTGGCCTCTTCCTCTGCGGCCCTGGCAACTGCCTCAGCAACCTGGGGGCAGAGACCGTCTTGCCTGCTTACCTACAGGGGCTACAGCATCCAGGGATGGCAGCATGGGGCCTTTGAATAGCCAGCTCCCCTCAGGAAATCCAGAGCATGCTGGCCTGGCAGTGCAGCAGGGCAAAGGGGGTGAGAAGCTCAGAGATGGGGGTGGGAGTACGGCTGAAAACCCTGGGCCTAAGGTCTGGAACAGGTGGGAGAGTTACAAAGGGGAGCCTGGGCCTTGATGAAGGTGGAGAGGAGGGTTTGGGCTCAGGGACCAGATGGGAAGGTGTGAACACAACCCAACCTGTTGCTTCTCCCTCTGAGTGCTCTGTTCAGCGCAGGTGGGGGTGTGATGCTGTGGGCCCCACAGCTGGCGGAGAGAATGGGCTTCACTAGCAAGTTTGAGGTAGAGGAGTTTAAGCTGCCAAAGACAGAGCATGGATTTGACTGGTGAACTTGGCTCCTGGAGCCACTCAGCCCCTGTTACTGCTGCGATCACAGCGCCCCCTGCTGCCAGTTTATGGAGGGACTCCAGAGGACCTAAGGCCCCTAACTTCGAAGGATTAGGGGACCTGCCCTGGCCCAACAGGTTCCAACAGCCACATTCCACCAGGGGGAGCCCCTGGTCCAATTTTGATATATAGACTTCTAGTGTGTTCTTTGGCACCTGTCACCTACTGGCCTGGATTTGCTCACCCTGTTGATACCTATGACCAGGTATAGGGACAGAAGAGACTCTAGAGGCAGTCTTGGTAGATCACCTACCATTGAGCTGAGGCCCTGGTTTTCATAAGATTAGAGTTGATTTTAATCAGAAATCTATCTCTACTTTCCCTGATTTCCTCTGGTAGACCTGGGATTTCCTTAGACTCTGTATCCCGTAGCCAGGTCTCCCAGAGACTGATCTGTTTCCAGACCCACTTGCTTCTCCATTTACCTCCTCCTTAATCTGACTGAGTTTGTTCGTCACTGACAGAGACTGCCTGAGCAGAATTCTGTAGAAGCTTTCTGTGTCAAACCCCTCCAGGTCCACCTGCTCCTCAGCCAACCAGCGCTCACCTGTGGAACATGGGAAGCAGGATTACTCTCCCGAAATATAAACAAGAGCTTCTCTTCTGGTCCTCAGTGTATCTTCTTCTTATGTATTCTCAATGGCCTGGACACAGTTGCTAATGAAAGTGTGGGCTTTGGATGAACTTGATTAGCTTTGCTAGGGAACTTATTAGAAATGCAGAAACCTAGGTCCTGCTCCAGATCTATTACATTAGAAGATCCCCAAGTAATTTGTATGTGCATTGAAGTTTGAGAATAAGAAATGAATTCCAGGGGCCTCCCCGGTGGCGCAGCGGTTGGGCGCTGCGCTGTGGAGCTGTTGGCGGCGGCGACGCGAGTTCGACGCCCAGCCGGGGAGAATCCCACATGGCGCGGCAGACCTCTCCTGCCTCGCCCGCTGCTCCCCTCAGCAGTGTATTTCTGATCTGCCTGTTATGCTCCCCACTCTGTCTCTGGTGAACCCTCTCGCCGCCCCACTCCTCTGGCCTGTACCCCAGCTTGTATGTATAAATAAAAAAAAAAAAAAGAAAAAAAAGAAATGAATTCCAGTGCTGTTCTCTGAGCCTCACACTTTGAGGAGTAAGAGTAGGAGGAGCAACACCTCGGCATGCCCTAGGGCTTCTCTGTTCCCCCTCTAAGTTGTACTGGTCACTCCCTGACTTGGACAGTTTCCAAATGGTCCTAGCACCATTCTTCTGGAGAGTTTGTATCTAAATGTCTCTATCACCTTCTATACTATGTATATCTACATCCTGACATAAAGTAGCCACTCAATTATTATTTATTGAACCAAATGAATGAAAGATGAATGAAGAATGCAGGGGAATGGAAAAGTGAGTGATCTAAGAAGATAAACAAAGGAAGCAGGATCTGGCTGTTGGATTTGGGGGCTCCTCTAGGGTTCTAGCCCGTCTGTCACTCACCATGACCTCCCTCGACCCTGGGGGTGTCAGGGCATTGGTGTGACTGCCGTCTTCTCACCAATATCATCCCAGTTCTTGGGGAAGTGTAGGCATCGAGGTTGTAACTTTGCTGATGCTTCCTGAAGGTGGGGTCTGGAGCAGCCTTCCGGGCCCAGCTCAGGCTGTGACACTGAATCTGGGGTGATGTGAAAGAAAAGAGGAAGTGAGGGAGAATCATCCTTTTTGAAGACTCTGAAAGGAAGAGGTACCCACTCAGCCAGGGTAGGGAGTGCTTCATCTGCTCGTGCTTGGACCATTCTAATTGCCTGTCTCTTTGAAGCCTCTCCCTTCATCCTCTCCCCTCTGTGCCTCTAATCCATCTCTGTCCTCCACCCTGTTGATAGAGAGAAAATAAAAGTCTTTCCAGGGTTTCTCCCTACCTTAAAGTTCTAAACGAATTCCCACTGCCTAGAGGATGAAGTCCAGACTTCTTAATAGGACCCATGACACCAGACACAGTTTGGGCTCTCCCCGTTCCAGCTTCACCTGTGTGCTCCCACCCTACGCTGCAGTTACAGGGTTCCCTTTCTCACCCCACCCCTCCACCCAAGCGTGTCACCCTTCCACTTCCCAACTCATCAACCCTTCACTAGTACAGGGATCACATTGCATTTTCATAAGCCTCATATTTCGAGTCCTCTTCAAGGATCACCTCTTTGCCAAGGCCTTTCCTGACCCCCAGGGAGGACAGTCAATCCCTCCTTTGTGCAGGCAGGACACCGTGGACACTGTCAACACAGCTCCACAGCACTTGCAGGCTTTTGTTTTCTTGTTTATATTCTCTCTGCTCTGACCGCTGGAGACTTGCGGCTGCACCTTCATCACTTTCGTGTCCTAGCAGCTATTCTAGTCCCTGCTGCAAACTGGCGCCTGGAGGTCCATGTACCGGGACTGGGGGGGGGGGTAGTTTCACACAGGTTAAGATGTCTCTTGTCCAGCTTCACTCACCAGCAGCGGCAGGCAGAGCCCTAGGAGCACGGCAATTCCCCCCAGGATTGTGGGCCAGTCAGACCTCTTCGGGGGCCTGGGGATCTTGGCGATGCCCGTTTGCATGAGATACCTGGGAGTCGTGGAGGCAAAGGGCCCTTCCGAAGAGCACCGGCCCCCTGGCGGGAGGGTGCGCACGTACTGGGTGGGAAGAAATCTGTTCAGCCTTTGTCCCGCTGGGCGCCAGAGGCTGGCCAGGGGTCAGAGTGGGAGCCCAGGCCTGTCGGCACTAACAGAATAGTCTGGTGCTTTGTTCAAACCTGGGGGGGAGCAGTCTAGGTTTCCTCTGGGAAACTAACTCAGAGCTCGCTGCCTGTCTGGAGCCGTCTGCATGTTCTGGCGCTTACCAGCACCCCTCTTAGAAGCTGTGATACTGAGTCCTGGCACCCGGATCAGTGGCTTCACGTGAGGACGCACAGACAAAAGCCTGTGTCCATGGACTTGGGGCTGTGTCTTCAGGATGAAGAGGGGCGGGGAGCGAAAGGAAGTAGAGGGCCATGAGAGAGGCACTTTGTATTTTCATGCTCGCAATGTACTGATACCTGAGTCATCTATTAGAGTTGCGGGACACTGAAACTATTGGGATGGCAGTATCCAGGTTTCTGCTTTCCTGGAGATATGCCTGGGATCGCTATGAGGCAGTGCTTTTTAAACTGGGGAGGGGAGATGGTGGGCTGATGTGCCAATGAGGCGAACCATCATAGACAAACCATCTTGCGATGCAGGTTGCTGCTCAGACGGAAGACGTAGACCCCAGGCTGCTGGAACTGCTGCAGAAAGAGGCGGGGTCTCTGATGGTGGAGCTGGGACGCCTCAGCCAGAGCCCGGAAGCGCCCCCAGTCAAATTCCCTTGCAGTGTTATAGAAGTGGCCCCTGAGACACAGATGGGAAGGCTCCAGCTGTCTCTTAGAGGCGATTGCGGGCACAGGAGCGTTTTCTCCCTGTGGCCCGGTAGGGGTGTGGGGGGCAGGGTTGTGTCCTCTGGACACTCACAGGTCGTACTCAGGGTAATGCTCATGGGTCACCAGGAAAGCCAGGATATCATTGATTTGGAGGCAGACCGTGGGGTTTCTGACGCCTCGCTCTGGGGATGACAGATTTCCAAGACGTGTGGAGTTGAAGTTCAGTGACCAAGGAGAGGTCAGGTGTCCTTCCCTTGACCTTCCTGGGTGGAAGTTGCAGAACATGAGGAAGAACAGCCACTCAGATTTGTGCCAGGACATGGCAAGAGTGGCGGAGAGGGAGGAGAGGAAAGGGGGTTACCCATGAGGCGCACCTGCATCTTGGCTCGGGGGCTTGGCACCCCTGCGGGGCAGGCCGAGGGAGTGCAGTAGTTCACTGCCTGGTCTGGTCAGGCCCAGGAAACCAATTCCTAGAACAAGAAGGAATCTCCCTGAACCTGCAGGGCCTGGGGAAAGCTTTTGCTAGTGTTTGGAGATCCCAGAAGCTGTGCATCCTAACCTGCGTGTGCCAGATGGGCTGAACTTTCTAAAAGAATCAAAGGGTCAGAAATCACGTGCATTCTTGGGCAGCTCTACTTGGGAGAGGTGTTGCCAGCTTTTGCTTGCGGGGCAACACTTCTGCCATGGCAAGCACCACGTGTGCCCACATGTGCTCCTGAGCCCCAGGCTTCCCTCTTGGCCGCGCTCTTACCATCCATCCTGATCACATACAGAGCGGCAGTCTCCTGGCTTTGGGGGAGGTTGCAGGGATGGCCCACGGCACGTGGTGAGGAAGGCCTGTCCAGAAGGTCAAATTCCTAGGAACAGGAAGACCCAGGGTCAGCTTTGCCCTAACACCCCCTGAGCCGCACATGGCCCCGCAGGGAGGTGGGAAGAGCATGGGGTTTTCTCAAGTCCTGAGTGTCCTGGCAGGGTTGGAGGGCGGGGGTGACAGAAATAGGTCTAGGACCCCCATGGCAGGGCAGCTAGGGCTCAGTTATTGTGTGCTGTCTCTTGCTCACATGACAATTTCCCGTCTTTAATGAGCATAATGAATGCAACAGTTCTTCAAAGGTGCTTTATAGCATGAAACTCAGTTGGCTACGGGTCCTTTTCTTTGGTACCAAAGGTTGTGCCGATGTTAGGGATCAGCAAGCCGGGCCCCAGACCCAGGCACGAGCGCGGCAGATGCTCCTTCTAGAAAGCAGGGGCCACAGGGGACTGTGGCTCTTGGTGGCAATGGGTCCTTGTCAGTGTAGGCTTGGACCTCGGCCCGCTGTACCTGGCTCCCTGTGTCTTCAGTGACAGAAATCTGGGGGATGCCTTCAGGGCAGCTGAACCGCAGGATGTGCCTCTGTTCCTCTGGACACAGGGGGCCACACGCCCCGCTGGAGAGCTGTCCCCAGCACAGACAGAGCCCCAGGCCTGGGTCGTGGCCACGCGCATCTCCTGGTGCAGCACACACCTGCACGGGGAAGGAGATATCTCAGGGACTCCCCAGCTCTCCCCAGCTTGAGTGCAGAGCACAGGTCTCCGTGTTGGCAGAGATAAGGCTGGGGGGAGGGGGGCAATAGATGGGCAACCTCCTACCTCGTGGGCGCAGTGGTCACCCCACTGCTCCTTGGTCAAACACAGCCCTTCCTGGTTCTGGGGGGCCCCGTCCTTGCAGCGCTTGTGTTCCCGCTGGACACATCCCCTGGGCTCTCCAGCGTCCTGGTGGCCTGGGAGGCAGGAGCACTGGCCGTCGCTGGGCTGGGGGCGGGGGGAGGGGGGAGATGTCGGAGGAACTGGCTGATACTCGCAGTGGGACCGTCACAGCCCTGCGCCTTGGACACTGCCTGAGACGGGCCGATGCCGAGGGCAGGGCGGGGGGGCCGGACGGGGGTGGGATCGGAGGGAAGGTCCTGGCACGTGCTACCTTGGGGCCAGCCTGTGCCATCCTTTCCATCAGAAAGACTTGGACTTTCGGGAGGAATCTGCATACACATTTTGCTGGCTGCAGGGAAAGCTGGAGTCGGAAGCGTTTGGCCAGGGTGTGTTTTGGAAGTGGTCATGGTGGAGAACAGCAAAAGGCCCATCCTTTCCTCCTAGTGGTGTTGCCAGATTCAGCAAATGAAAATACAGGGCCACCTAGTTAAGTCTGAATTTCGGATAAACACAAATTCTTTTTTCTAAGTGTAAGCCTGTCACATTCAATTTGTGAGACAGACTTCCCCTAAAACTTACCCATGGTTGATCTGAGTCTCAGGTTTAACTGGGCACCCTGTGTTTTATCTGGCAACCCTATTCCCAAGTCACTCGGAAACCTGAGCTAAACCTGGTCAGGTTACACCTGAGCTGAACTTGACTCGAGACCAAAACAGTCTGGAAATGGAGCCTGCCCTTGGGTCCAGGGCCAGGGGACGTACCTGGAACACCCGTCCGGGCCCTGGGCAGACGCAGGTGTCCTTGCCCTCCTCCGGCTGGGCGGCCTCTGTGCCACAGGGGAAGCAGGCGTCCTGGCCAGGCCAGGGGTTGAAGAATCCCCGAGGACAGAGGTGGCAGAAGGGGGCAGTGTGGGTGTCCGCTCCCGAGAGGAAAGTTCCAGGGGGACAGGGAGCAGGTGATGAGCCAGGGCAAAGACTGCCTGTGGGGTGAAGGCCACACAGCATTTGGGGCTAAGACTTAGCTTCCAGCAGCTGTGGGTCTCCTGGCGATACCCCTGATGGCTCCTTTCTCAGCGAGGGGCTTCCAACCCAGGCCTGGTCCAGGGGTTTCCTCAAGCCAATATTTCCCCTTAGCTATTTTGCTTTCCCCACGCCTCAACTTTCCCCCCACCCCCTAGCACACATTCTGCCCCAGTCTGTACCTTCTGGGCACCCTAGCTGGTCCGGCTTTTCTTCTGCACAGGCCGTCTGGTTCCCACAGTCCTGTGCATTCCCGCTGCTCAGGCACCTGGTGCTCTGCAGGACAAAGCAGGAGAGAGCGACCCAGGCCCATGTCCCTGGGATGCCCTCGGTGGCTGCAGCCCTCACCCTCTGGGCAGGGCCAACAGTGGCAGGGAGAGAGGCAGACATGGAAGCTAGGGGACCACGGACACCCAGAAAGACCTCTGGGAACACAGGTGGGATCTGAGGAGCAAAAGGAGAAGACACAGAGAGCACCACCCGCACGAGGAGATCAGAATGGGAGAGCTGCAGAGCGCTCTGGGCCCAGGGATCTGCACCCCGAGGAATGCCCAGGAAGGTCGGTCTTTGCCATTCCCGGGGCAGCCAGGAAACACTGAATATTTCATGAAGATGAAATCAGAGACGGGTTCTCTGGGCAGCTTTGAACCAGAAAGCTTAAATATTGCCATTCTCTTTTTCATCTTTCCATGCTCCTTTTCTTTCCTAAAGCAGCTGGTGGTGATGAAGGAGAGAGAGAGAGAAAGGGTTGGGGGGAGAGGGGGAAGAAAGGAGGGAGGGAAGGAGGGCGAGCGAGCATAAGATTTTTCCGCCGTTGCATGGGCCACCAAGTTTCAGAAAGCTATAATTTTAGCACTAGGCGGAACCTTAGAGACCGTTTAGTTCCATTCTCCCAATTTGTAGAAGAGAAGACTAAAATCAGAAAGGAGGAATATTTGAACAAATCCACACAACCAATCAAGTGTCCCTAAAGAATTAGCGTATCTGGAAACTGTAAAACAGTGTGTGAATGGGCACGTGACACAGTGGTGGGGAGCAAGGGTGTAGTCCTGGCATTATTGTTAATTACCTTTGGAAATTGGACGATCAGTTGACTTATCACTTATAAAAAAGTGATAATACATAATACAACTTGGCTTTATTCGTAGCAGATGTGAAAAATCAACCAAGCTAACAGGTGAGGAGGTGCTTGGAAAGCCATAAAGTCCTGGAGAAGTCAGCACTAATGGATGAGGTGTGGTTGCCAAGGAGAGGGCACCCAAGTTCTGGGGCTTTCAGGGCCGCCCAGCCTGTAAGCGCCGCTTGAAACTTGTGAGACCTGGAGTCCAAGTTTTAACAGGGCTGGCTTACGAGAGCTTTCAGATAACCATTGTGTGGCTATGGTCTCGAAAATAATCCATGGTGTGTCTGATTTGGTTTGTCCAGCATAATTCACGAAGTTTCCCTCTGAGTGACTGATAAAAACAGGTCCACCCATGTGGGACAGGATTGCCTATCTTAGAGGGTGCCCACTTGTTTGTTCACCCACTCACTCACTCACTCACTCACTCACTCTTCACTCCACAGATAGTTGCTGTGCGCTTATCACATGCCAGACTCTCTTTTGGTGATAACTAAAAGAATGTGCTGCAAGCGCCAATGATTTTTGGGTGCTGTGTGTGTGCAGCTAAGTCTGGAAGGAGAGTTGCTGGAGTGCAGCAATAGTAGCTTCTGGTGGAGACATTTGAGGTGGGAGAATGAAGATTCCTGGAAACCCCTATTTTGAGAAAACAGAGCTTACATCAACGCTGTCCAATAATATAGTGTGAGCCACATAGGTAATTGAGAATTTTGTAGTAGCAACAAAACAGTAAAGTCAATTCATTAATATATTTATCTAAAGTCTTACTTGAACATGTAGTCAATATAAAAACTAATAAGGTGGTATTTTCATTACTTTTTTGGTTCCAAGTCTTTGACGTCAGTTTTTGGCCTAATGATATTTCAAGTGCTCAGTACACTCACGTGGCCGGGTGACCAGCGATCACCTTGTCGGAGAGCACAGGGTGACATCTTCTGGCAAAGCCACTTCTCTGCAGGTCTGTGGGTGCCCCCTGCCCAGCACATCACTTCTGTCACCTGCTTTGTCCTTGACTGAGTGGCTGCGTCACCCTACCTTTGTCTTTCCAGAAGGTGGCGCTGTGGACTCACAAGAAATGATTAGGGCATCCCCGAAAGGAGAAGAGGGAGTGTTGGAAGGAGGATTTGAGTGTGTACGTGTGTACGCGTATGAGGATGCCTGTTACTTATACTACAGTTTTCAAAATAGTTTAAAAGTATTTTTTAAAGTGCGGTTAAAATTCAATGTTAGTGTCAGTGTCATGGCCTTAATTATTTCGACGGAATTCTCACATCATGGATATTTTACTACAATTCTAAAATTGTATTGTTCCTGCAAGTCTTTTTATTTATATATTTTATCTCATATATATTTTAGAAGAAAAAATGTATAGATTTAAGGTATACAAGGTGATGAGGTGATACACATACAGAGTGAAATGATTATTACAGTCAAGATAATCAGCTTATTATTTCCTTACATAATTACTTTTTTTTTTTCGGTGGTGGTGAGAGCGCCTGAATCTACTTTCTTAACTTACTTCGTCATTCAGTACTGTACAGTCACCATTCTGTACATTAGCTCTCTAGACTCGCTCATCCTCTATAACAGCAACTTTGTGCATTTTGACCAGTATCTCCCTATTTTCCCAGCCCATGGACACCGCTGTCCTAGTGTCTGTTTCTATGAGTTTGGCTTTTTTTTTTAAGAGTTCACATGTAAGTGAGATCGAACTGTATTTGTCTTTCTCTGTCTATTTTATTTGGCGTAATGTCCTCCAGATTCATCCATGTTGTCACAAATAGCAGAATTTTCTTCTTTCTTATGACTGAAAAATATTCCATTGTTGTGTGTGTGTGTTTGTGTATGTATGCATCTATATCTGTATCTATAGCTATATCTATATTGTCTATATCTATATATCATATCTTCTTTATCCATTAATTCATTGATGGACACTTGGGTTATTTCCATACCTCTGTTATTGTGAATAATGCTGCAATAAGCGTGCCACGCAGGTATCTCTTTGACATAGTGATTGCATTTCTTTTGGATAAATACCCAGAAGTGGGGTGTATATATGTTCATTCTCTTTTTAACTTTTAAAGGAAACTTCATGCTGTTTTCCATGATGGCTGTACCAATTTACATTCCCACTAACTGTGTACAAGGGCTCCCTTTTCTCCGCATCCTTGCCAACACTTATCTTTTGTCTTTTTGATAACAGCCATTCTAACAGGTGTGAGGTGATATCTCACTGTGGTTTTGATTTGCATTTCCCTGATGATTAGTGATGTTGAACATCTTTTCATATATCTGCTGGCCATTTTTAAATCATTTTTTTTTTTGAGAAATTTCTATTCAGATCTTTTGACATTTTAAAATTAGCTTATTTATTTTGTTGCCATTTGAGTTTCTAAATGGGAGATTCTGATGCAGTACTCTAGGTGATCAGGGATGGGGCCCCGAGATTCTGCATTTCTGACTAGCTCACAGATGAGGCCACGGTTACCATGCTCTAAGTAGCAAAGCTTTGTACAGAACTTTGACATGCATCCTTTTTGCTACAACCCTGTGAGCTACCCCTGAAGTTAACCCCATCTTATCATGTGAGAAATGGAGACTCACAGAGCTAAGTCGCTTGTCTAAGATCACACTGTTAATAGGAGATGAGGTCAGGCAGAACCCAGGTGTCCCGGCTCCCAAGCAGCCTCCCCGTCTCCTCCCTTGGGGTGGAGGTGTGCGTTCACGGTCCTCATTCTGGGCACATGTTCATCGCTGGTCTAGGTAGAAACCATCTCCTGTTTTATGCATACATTTCCCCCATTTATTCTTTTCCGTCTTTCCATAGTCAATAATTCTAATAACCTTAACAAGTGCTTGTAAGTGTTCTTACAAAGTGAGTATTATTTGTGAGCATGCACTTTAAAAGGTATCAGCAATGCAGCCGCATCCTGTCTTTATTTCCCCCTCAGCACTTCTAATGACTCAACTGCGTGGCACAGTGCTATCTAGTTGGAGCCTCCAAACGGAGGCTTCGTGCTTCATCTCAGCTTTCCTTCTGTCCCTCTAAACCACACTTTCTGATAGTTGGTGGCGTTTGCTGCTTCCAGGTCCTTGTTCTGCCTCCCTGGCTCTCTGAACCCCCAGTCACTGTCTCCCCACACTGTGGTGACACCCCTGGCTGGGCCTTCCCTTCTAGCTTACTGGACTCTTTCCTGCTTCTGACAGGTTCAGGACTCCTACATTCCTATGCTTCTGAGATCCTCTCAGCCTCTTAGTTTTTCCTGTTTTTACTTAAGTTTTTCTTAAGTAAGTTCTACTTAAGTTTTTCCTCATGCATATTGCTTTTTTCTAATATTAAAAATTTTAGAACATTTTAAGAGCTACAGCAAAATTACCAAGACTGTTAAAACATAGAGTTCTCATATATCTCACACTTAAATTTCCCTATTTTAAAAAAAGATTTATTTTATTTATTTATGCATACAAGAGCTGGAGTGTAGCCCACAGGTGCGGGGGGTGAGAGGATTCACCAGAGACAGAGTGGGGAGCAGAACAGATGGATATACTAAAATACACTACTGAGGGAGCAATGGGCGAGACAGGAAAGAGGTCTCCTGCACCATGTGGGTTAGCTTCTTGGCCGGGGATTGAACTCGTGCTGCAGTGACTGCCAATAGCTTCATAGTGCTGAGACTTAACACCTTGTGCCACCAGGGAAGCCTTCAATTTTCCCTATTAACAACTTACATTAAGATGATACTTTTGCCATAATTAATATGCCAGCACATTATTGTTAACTAAAGTCTACACTTGGTTCAGATTCCCTGATGTTTTATGTCCCTTTCTCTTCTGGGGTCCTGATAACTTGGAGCAGTCATGGCTACATTGTCTCCTGATAGTCACAGTTTCTCCAACTTTTCTTGCTTCTGGTGACCTTACAGTCTTGAGTACTGGCTCCATATAGTGCAGGATGCCCCTCCATTGGGACTTGTTTTTCATCTTTACTTTTTTACAGACTGGATAAAAAATTTTTATTTAACACATTTTTATTGATTTACAATCTTGTTTAAATTTCAGGTGTAAAACTTGCACACCTCACTGCACACATGTGTCTTACAGCACCCATTCCAGCTATTGGATTTCCCTGTAACCACTTTATTTTTACACAGTCCAAGAGTTATCCTTGTTGTGTTTAACTAGTTCATTTGTTTTGCTTATTTATATTTGATATATGAGAGAAAACATCCAGCAAATTGTCCTTCACTTCCTCACTTATTTTGCTTAGCTCAGTCACTTCAACCTGCATCTGTGTTGTTGCCAAAGGCAAAATTTAATCTATCTTGAGTAGTATTCCACTGACTATATATTCCACAATTTCTGTTTTTTTCAAACAGCCAGGCACAGGAGTTTTTATTAATGCTCTCATGAAAAATCTGCACCATCACCACAGATGCAGAATCTTTACTTCTGTTGTCCAATCTCCGCTCACTTTTTGCTAGCACCAACATTGCCTCCCCAGTCCCTCTGACTTTCCTCATTCTTATCTTCCTTTTGCTGTTTCTTTGAGGCCCTTTCCTTCTCACATAGGCCAAGTCTTGCAAGTCTGTTTGAGTTCATTTTTCTTTTCATAATCTGAAGGACTCATGAATCAAAGCCAGTTGTCTTGCCTCTTCCATAATGGTTTCTGAATCCAAGTACAAAGATGACAGTGGGGCCTTGTACATTTTGCCTAGTTTTTCCTGAATTTTTGTCTTAGCTATTGTTGCCTTTCCACGGTGAAGGACGTCAATGTCCATTTGTTTCCACTAAAGCAGTTGGTTGGCCATGAACTTCCTGGTCTGGATAGTTTCTGTGTCATTCATGAAAGGGTGGGTCTTCAGGCAGCCAGAGAGGGCAAGAGCTGTTCCACAGCTTCTTTACACATTCATGGGCATTTAGGTTGATTCCATGTTTTGTTACTATATTGAATAATGCTGCTGTGAATTTAGGAAAGATACATTTTTAATTCATATTTTCATATTCTTTGAATTAATCGCTAGGTGTGGAATCACCAGATCACGTAAATTTCTATTTTTAGTTATTTCTATTTCTATTTTTGTTTTTTTTCCATAGAAGCAGCACCCATTTACATTCCCTCGATTGTTGTTTTAGTGATTGGACTGGAGTTAGGGAGTTTTGGGAGAAAGACCAAGAGATACACTGCTATGTATATAACTTTATATTAAAGGTACACACTGGCACCATGATGTGTCACTGTGGATGCTAACCTTGGTCGCCTGGCTAAGGCTGTATTTGTTGGGTTTTCTCTATTGTGAAGTTAGTCTTTTGTTTTTCTCCTTTCCGTACTGTACTTCTTAGAAGCAGTTATTATGTACAGCCCACACTTAAGACAGGGTGAGCTTTGCTCCACCTCCTTAAGTGAGGAATAGCTACATACAGTATATGGGATTCTTTTGCCTAGGAGATTTGTTCGTTTCTCTCCTGTTTGCTTATTTATTCAATTATTCATGTAAGTATGAACATACAGATACTGATTTTATACTTTGGGATGAAAGTTGTTTTCTTTTCTCTCAAAATCATCCAGAATTTGCCTTTGGGAATTTTAGTTGAATTCTGCATCCTTGTTGAAGGATATCCTATCCTATCCTATCCTATCCTATCCTATCCTATCCTATCCTATCCTATCCTATCCTATCCTATCCTAGGATATCCTATCCTATCCTATCCTATCCTATCCTATCCTATCCTATCCTAGGATATCCTATCCTAGTTGACATAACTCATCATTGTGGGTTTTTTTCAAAGGCATTTCTTCACTTTCTGGACCTATCCAATGCCCTAGGTCCTTCTTACGTTGTCTCCTGTAGTCAACCCATTGAGCATGAGGCTTCCCAAGAATTATTCACACATTAGAGTCGATAACAGTCTTAACTCTGTACAAGAACATTTTGAGAAATGAAAACTGAATAATTCACAGTTATGGAGTTTACAGTCAAGTGTGGGAGGTGATGGACATAGAGACACAAAACCATTCCTGAGGGAGGCCCCAGTGAGCTAGTGACTAATTCAGACTGGCATCTGGGAGGTTTCTGGTCTGGGAATTGAAGGGAGGCATGTTCTGCATTCCTATAATTGATTTCCAGACTCTTCTAAAGTCTCCCTTGAATAGGGTCCCACCGAGGAGACCTACTCTGGATGTAGCTGCAATTCTTGCCGCTGAGGGTGGCCTCTCTCTCTTCCCTGTCAATACTTGGCCTCATCCTATGTAGAAATAAGCAAAACCCCTTTCTCCCCAACTCTCCAGAGCCCTGAAAACCTGTGTGGCACAGGGAACTTCAACAGTATCAGTAACATTTTATTTCTTAAGTTAGGGGGTGAATGCATGGATGTTTGTTTTTGTATTTGTATTCCTCTTTGTCTGGCTTAACTATTTCTTAATAAACTCTGAAAAGATCTTAATGAGGAAAATACAAATGACCTGTGTGTGGCCCTGGCCTACGTGACCCCGCACCCTAGCTCCGGCGCAGAGACGGCCCTGCCAGGTGCCCGCCTGCCACTCCCAGCCCAGAGCCGGCGACGTGCAGCTGGTTGGGGCCAGATGGTTCCACCGGAGCCTGCCCAACCGGGCGTCGCTGTGACTCCACACTGAGTGATGTGGCAGCTAGATGCCCCCGTCATGTTCCCCGCCCCTCCTCCAAGGCCCCCTCTGGCTCACAGAGAGCCTCAGAGTGCTGATAGGGGGACACCCTGCCTCCCAGCAGGGACTTGCTGCTGAGCTCTTTTGCAAGGGGCCCGGATGGGACCCAAAGGCGGGAGCACTGACCTGTCCCGTGCAACATTGCCCCCTTTGCAAACACGGACTCAAACTTCCTTATCTCCCATCTAGAGCCATTGTGAGCAAGAACCTGAAAAGGGCAGCTCTAGATCTGGCAGCAGCCGAAAAAACCAAAGGTCCTGCCAGCAGCCAAGGGAGGTGAGTGGCAGGCCACTCCATGGGTCACCTGGGGACGCTGCACCAGGCCAGGCTGGGAGGTTCCTCGGAGCCTCGGGTGGAAAGGAGGGTGATACCAGATCCGTCCACGCAGGCATGTATGTCCTGTTTGCAAGGATGGGCTGTGTAGCCTTTGGGAGCAGGACATACCCCCCAACTGGGGATAGGATCTAGATGTTCTGCGAAGAGCATTTTAGCTACGCATGAAGAGGTCCCCACTTCTTGAATCTGCCTGACCAATAGAATGTGGCAAAAGTGACAGTCTGGGATTTCTGAGCCTACGTCACAAGAAGGCTTCCAGCTTCTCCCTAGTTCTTTTGGCATGTTCTCTCTGGGAGCCTTGCTCTGCTGTGTAAGACCCCTTATTGTCCTGAGGCAGCCTGCTGGAGAGGCCAAGTGGATGCCCTTAGTCAACAGTCCCAGCTGAGCTGAGCCTCCAGGCACATCCACCAGGGCATCAGACCTGAAGGAAAGCCCCCTGAGGCCCCTCTACTCATCCGGCACTTGAATACCACAGGGCAACCCCCACTGAGGTCACACGGGAGAATTGCCCCAACTGAACACATTCCTGAGTGGCAACATTGGAGATACCATAATACGATCGTTGTCTTATGTGTCTAGGTCTTGAGTATTACACAGCAATTGGCAACCAAGACAGCCTGGCACCCCCCGTAGTCCTCCCCTGCGCCGTGAGGACTTCCACATTCTGTATCAATACAAGAGACAAGGGACTGGCGTATTCTCAAAACAGCTCGGCAGAGGGCATGAGCCACGGCTGAAGGTACTAAGCATCTCTGGGGAATGGTGTCCCAGAGGCTGTTAGCTGGGCTCACACCACGAGCCCTCCTGGCGAAGTGCCGAAGTAGAGCAGCACTGACCGAGGTCGTGTGAGCTGAGAGACTGGGCGCTGGGAGGGGCAGCTCGGGGGGCTGAAGACTGTCCGGAAGAGCAACTTGGAAGACTAGTAAAGAAGGGGCTGGGTTAGGGAGGAGGGCATGGAGTGAGTGCTTTCTGGGAAGACGAGCAAGGGTTTGGGGTGTCTGGCTGAGGAGTTGCAGCAGCCCCTTGGGGCTGGTGCCTTCATGCTGGCTCTACCCCCACTGCACTGGGCTGTCTCTGAGGACCGGTGCTGGACCCAGTGGGGTGATCTCACATAAACATGCAGGTGCAGGCCTGGCCCGTAAACCACAACAACCGGGGCCTGTGCGTCCACAATGAGCCAGGCACAGCCTCCAGAGGGGGATAAAGGGCGATTATTTGTTTAGCATCATTAGCAAGAGTCCCAGAACCCGTCCAAAGCAAAGCAGAAACTTTTGTATTAAAGAGATTAAACCTTAAACTCAGCTGAGAAGGCTCGGCTGTGTGGACGGCTTTGTTGTGCCTGGCATTGTGTGTGATTATATGCAAATCCGCGGGAGGCCTCGTGGGGTCCTGACCACAGAGGCTTAGCTGCCGTCCGGTGGGTGTGCAGGAGAGGGGGCAGCCGCACACAGTGGCCAGCACCCCTCACCCCAGGCAGGGAAAGCCTTTTTTCCCCTCCACACGTTCAGGAAATTGGGTTTTGATATAAAAGTGTTTAACTTGCCAACCAGAAGTTTCTGATGGAAAGTAGGGGTGGATAGAAGGGCCACCAGAAAAGCATGACTGGGAATTCAGGGCAATGTCCAGTGAGGGTGGGGAGGTTCTTATCCCACGGTTGCCTCAGGTGTCCTGCACTCTCTCGTTGGAAACCTGGAGTGCTAGGTGGGTTAACAAGGAGATGGGGCGTGTTTGGTTTTCTTTTCCTTCGCCCATTAGTTAGGATCCTTTGGTGGCCAATCAGAAGGACTCAGGGGGTGTTATCCTGGATTTATTGATCCAGAAAATGTTTAAGGTCTCCAGTGCTAGGTGCTAGGGGTGGGGGCAGCGGGCGGTCAGTGAGAACAGAGATGAATAAGATATGTCTGTTCAGGAGTTTACAGATAAGATGTCCCCAGATAACGGAAATACCTGCTGGAATTTGGTGAGTGATGAAAGAAGTGCCCTAAGAGAGCACTCGGCTTCACTCAGGAAGGGCTCGGGGAAGGCTTCGCAGAGCCTGGCCTCCAGGGTCCGGGGGTGAGAGGGAGCACAGTGGATAGGGCCTGCTGGAGCAAAGGGATTCATGTTGGAAAGCAGGGGTGCAGGCTGCTACTGTCTGTGTACTGGGGGACTTTGTGTCTCTAGGTGCTACAGAGTAGGGCCCAAGTTTCTGTACCAGAATTGGGCACATTTGGGTGGGTAGACTGACCCACAGACATATCTAGGGATTCTGGGTCCCTGTTTTGGCATCTGCAGAGCAGTGCAGTGCCCTGGGGCAGCCTGGAGACCTTAGTACCCTCCTTCCTATTGCTCTGTGGGTGCCCTGGCATGCGCCTTCACCCCCATCCCTGAGCAGCATCTCCAGCTGCTTTGGGTCATTGATAACAGATCCTGCTTTCTGAGGCCCTGCTTCCGGGGGGTATAAAATGTTTAGTAGGGGGGCCTCCCTGGTGGCTCAGCAGTTAAGTGCTGCTCTGTGGAGCTGTCGGCAGCGGCAACGCGAGTTCGACGCCCGGCCGGGGAGATTCCCACATGGTGTGACAGACCTCTCCTGCCTCGCCCACTGCTCCCCTCAGCAGTGTATTTCCATCGATCTGCCTGTTCTGCTCCCCACTCTGTCTCTGGTGAACCCTTTCGCTGCCCTCCGCCTCTGGCCTGTACCCCAGCTTGTATGCATAAATAAATAAATCTTTAAAAAAATGTTTAGTAGGGGCCCAGAGTGGTGGTGGTCTTCAGTTCTTCCTCTTGGGAGGCTATGGGCTTGGCTGGGGCCCTGCTGAGCTCAGTGGAGCATGAGGGTGGAGTGAGATGAGCCCTTAGCCTAGGAGGCGATTTGCTCATGGAGATCACCAAACGTGGTCAGGTCCCATCTTTCCAGAGAGAGAGGCGTGAGTTCTCAAGCTGAGCGCAGCTCTAGGGGCCAGGGAGGAACAGGGAGATTTGAGAATGGCATTGACATTTGCTTTAAAAGCAGAGCCCCTTCAGCCTTTCCCAGGACCCCCCACCCTCCTGCCCTGGTCCCCAGGCAGTGCCTGGCCTCACCAGGGGGCCTCTCCGGGCAGAGAAAAGCTGAGAGCCACTGAGGGCCCTTCTGCTGAGAGGGATTCTGAGCTCTGCAGCATGAGTTATCGATATTCACAGCTCAGTACACCCTTGTCCTGTTTCTGGAAGTCTGTGAGCATGGGCTCTCTGGGTTCTGAGGGGGCATAAGAGATGGAAACAGGAGAAAAATAACCCAAACCCAATTGCTCTTTGGAACTGTGTGTCCTTTACCCCCTCTGAGGAGCAGATGTCTCTCTGAGGGTGGGGTAAGTTTTGGGGGCTCTGTCGGATGGAAGCCAGGAATTGCCCCAGATGATGGGGGAGTTGAAAGGAATTTTGTAAAGACATTGTCTGTACTCAGATTGGATAAAAGATACTGGCAGACGGGACTGTTCACCTGCTAGGCTTAAGCTTTTGTTCTGCCTGCAGCGTCTGCTTTCCACACAGCCCTTGGGGTGTGTGGCAGGGAGGGCATGCTGTCTGCCATCTGCAGGAGAAATACAACAAACACCCACACGCGAGCCAACGGAAACTCTCAGCAAAACAAACAGCGGCGGAGGGCAGCGGCCTGGAGTGTGTGTGTGTGGGGGGGTGGGGTGACGAGAGAGGTGCGGCACCTGCAGGGCGGGCAGGCTCTGCTGCGCTGTGCCCGGCTGGCTACCTCGGGCCAGGGGTCAGGAGAAGTGTGCACCCCTCCTTGCCCACACTCCTCAGGCTGCCAGGTGAGAGTCCCTCACTGATTCCCCGGCTGGGTTGGGGCAGCCAGGAATTACTGGTGAGAGTCTGGCATAGCCACTCGGTGGTTCACTAGGCCCGTGGTCAGGCTGCCAGTCCATGGCACCAGAGGCGTGTGAGATGTTGAGTTGGGCAGTCTGCATTTAAGCCCTGACTTTGCTGGGGCTACCTGTCTGAGCCTCGTGCTTCTGTATCTGCAAAATGGACAGATGATTTTGCTCCACTTGTGTTGTCAGGAGAGTAGGAATGTCTGCAGAAAGTACTTTGTAAGGGCAGAGCCCTGCATGGATGCAGGTTGCCGTTACCTTTCACTTCTGTGGCTGACCTCTGGGGTCGCACTGAGCCCGCTGATGTGCTGAACACATAGGCATACGTCAGTGGGGAGGCCCCGGCCTGGGCCTGCATGTCTGGGGAGTCTCTCAGCCTGTGGGCTTTGGGGGAGAAACCCTGGTCTCACAGTGGGTTCTGGGGCATGGGGTAGCGAGGAAAGTAGCACTGAGATGCGTGGGGTGGGTGGGGAGCGTACAGTTCTATCAGATGTCGTGGTGGCAGTGAGTGCTGGGCCTGATCTTTCTCTGGGGGTTGAGGCTGGACTTTAACCTTCCTAACTTTGCTGTTGTCATGGGCATCGGCTTTCCTCCCCATCCCTGCGTCCACACCTCAGCCTGGTGAGTGACAGCTGGCGGCCAGTGTCCACAAACCTGTTGGGACAGGGCAGGCAGCTTGTTTGCTCTTCCCAGGGCCAACCCTGGTGGGCCGGACCCAGAAGTATTGTGTTACTCAGCCAAAGAATTCCTTTCCTTGCCTGCCTCCATTTATGAAAGGGAAATAAAACCCTGAGCTATATGTTCTCTTGGTCCCCAGCCAGGTCCTCAAGTGTTGTTTCTGGGGAGCTCCTCTTCCCAGAGCAAGGTGCGGCCTCCAGGGAAACAAGAGCCCTTCTTCCTACCCAACCCGTGGAGGTGGTGGGTCTTCGTTAGTCCCCACCCACTCCCAAGAGACCCTGGGTTCTGACACTACCCTTGAGGATCTCCTTATCCCAGATCTGAGCCTCTGAGGGTGACTGGCCCAGTGGAACCCAGGGCTGGGTTGCAGGGTTCCGGTCCCAGCCCAAGGTGGAGCTGGTGCTGGTGCGTTCTGGCAAAGAGAACCACCCAAGATGTCTTTTGCCATTGCCTGTGGCCTGGTGCCCTCATCTCTGTTTGCTTTGAGAAACCGAGACAGGTTTTGGATCCTCCAGGGCTGGTACCGCTGCACTTCAGAGTTCTGGCCAGAGCTAGGCAGCCCTGGGGAAGCCCGCACCAGTTCTGGGCCAGGCTTTCTGAGTTGCATCTTGCTGGAGAGACCCAGGACCAGACGAGGTTAGAAATTTTAGACATCTGCCAGGTGAGATCCTTTTATTCTGCAGCCACAATTGGAGTGGCTGGTGGAATAAAAGTGATACCGGGGAGTGGCAGGTGAGGGACTAATGAAGATATTGTCCGAGACTTGGACTGGAGAGGCCCTCAGAGAGTCCTGTCTCCCCACCTCTCCTGGATGCATGCCCCCTCCCCTCTTCTATCTAGAGGGAGAAGTATTGCTAGGAAACTCATTGGGTCTGAGTCTACCAGTGCTACTGACCCACCAGACCACTTCATGCCCTACGGCCTTACAGGGAGGAAATCAGACTGGATGATTTTCAATGTCCCTTCTGTCCTTGATGTACTTTTTAATGATCATTTCATATTGCTGGCCCATTGCAAACAGTATGTGCTGGTTTCGGAATGGATTCTGGGTACCCTCTCCTTTTTGTTCCCTTCCTTGGCAGAGTCTGCCTGGCTTGGCCCAGCTGAAATGAAAACGGCTTCTATAACTACTTCTAGGAGAGACAGATAAATTAATTGAGAAACGGCGGCAGTAAGATTGGATTTCCGAGGAAAATAGAAGTCTAATTTTTTTCTTAAACTTAAATCTTTTTTTTAAAAAGATTTATTTATTGTGCATACAAGCTGGGGTGCAGGCCAGAGGTGTGGGGTGGTGAGAGGGTTCACCAGAGACAGAGTAGGGGACAGAACAGGCAGATCAACTGAAATACACTGTTGAGGGGAACAGCGGGTGAGGCAGGAGAGGTCTGCTGCGCCATGTGGGAATCTCCCCATCCGGGCATCGAACTAACACCTGCAGCTGCTGACAGCTCCACAGTGCTGCACTTAACCTGTCACCAGGTTTTGGGCCTGCCACCAGGGAGGCCCAAAAGTTTAATTTTTTGAATAGCATAAAGCAATATATAATTAAATTTGACTAGTGCCCTTCCCTGCCTCCAAACATGTTCGTGTTTCTTGTACTGGTAGAACATAACCTTGACTTGCTAGTTCTCTCCTGTGTGTTATTTTCTTTATAGCCTACCTGCGTATTGGATTGTGTGTAGCTCACCGTGTGTTTGTTTAGTATCCATGGCCCAGCTCTGAGTGATTCGAACGCAGGGACCATGATCTGTATTCCTCCATGTCACTCTACAATGAAATGTCTTGCTTGTAAGCATTCTCCAAGAGTGTCACCCTGAGAGCTGGCTTTCCCTGTGTGTTCACTGCTCTCTCTCTCTCGGTCCAAGAGCAATGCCTGGAACACAACAGATTCCGCAAGGACTATTTGTTGAATGAATAAAATGTGAAAGGAATGAAGCCTAGGTGCTCCTAAGTGCTCACTGGTTTGCATTGAGCCATTGTCTCTCTTCCTGCCGCTTTCTGATTAACTTGGGGTTATAGTCTCCCTCTTCTGACCTTCTGGTAGCATCTACTTGGATGCTCAGTTGTCCAGCTTCTGCTCCAGTCCTTCTCTGTGTTCTCTGTGGGGAATCTCCACCACTCTTCATGACAGCAACTACTATTTTAGTGCTGATGGTTATCAAATATGTCCTCTCAGGTTGCTCTTAGAGTTAAGTTCTTACATCTCTAGTTGACTATTGACCTGCTAACAAAATCGCAAAATATGAGGGTTGGAAGGAATCTTAGATGTTGGAGTATTTGAACTTAGGTGACAGGTGCTGTTCCCTAAGTAGGTTTTAGCGGTTCCCGCTACCCCTGGTTTTGAAATCAGACTGCCCTGGGTTGAATTCCATCCCTCCCGTTTAGCAGCAATGAACCTATAGGACAAGGGCTTGGTTTCCTTATGTATTTCCTATACAGAATACCTATCTTGTAGGTTTGTTACGTGGGCTCAAGAGATACTGTAATTTTGGTGCTTACTACAGGGCCTGGCACATACCAGGGGATCTAAAAATGGGAGTTCTTGTTAATTATTAGGCTGACATTATTCCACACCTGGGTTTCTAGGTCAGCCATGAAGCCAAGTATAACTCTTGCCCTGCATTTCCCCATCTGCAGTTCACCTCTCAAAACAATCCTGAAATTACAGTTCTCCTTTATTCTCTGGGGCAAGGTACAAGGACCAGTACTCCTTTTAGATAAGTCTATTAATTTCTGCTTTTGGATTTGGAAACATTTCCTTATTGACATAAACACGATAGGGTCACAGAAGAGAAGGAGGAAACTGTTCTTTGTATGTGAGGCTCTGCACTGGGTGGCTTTTATTTGTTGGCCCCTGCCCTCGAAGTGCTTGTAATCTGGTAGGAAGGAAAGGCCTGCGTTTGCGGAATAATTCAGAAACAATGTTAACTCCTTCTGATGAAAGACTGCACTGTGATGTCCGAACTCAGTGGAGAGGCCCTTTAAGTAGGGTGGTTAAGAGATTAGCTTCTGAAATCACAAAGACTGGGATTCTAATCTTGATTCTGCCACTTAGTGTTTGTGTAACTTTGAGTAAGTTATTCAACCTCTCAAGGTCTGTTTCCACATTTGAGTTCTTTTGTGAGGATTAAATGAGGCCATGTGCTGGGAGTGTTTAGCACAGCACACAACACATAGCGAGGCTGCCCAAGTGTTAGCTGTTACTATCATCACGTGCTTCCTGTGTTCAGAAAACAGAGTTCACTGTGCTAGTCAGTGGGGATGGAGCTTTGGTAAATTAAGAGAAGGGCAGCAAGGTCTCCAGATGGAAAACAAACCAAAACAAGAACACAAGGAGCCAGGAAACACTAAGGAATGTTCAAGAATGTAACGTGTGAGTCAACACTGACTGGAAAACATAATCCAGGAAAAAGGAAGAGGAACCTGCTGAAGGAGGATTGAAATTGCAGAGTTGCTTCTTTGTATTCTCCATGTGCTTTGCACCATCTTTCACTGAGAAAATGCTTATTACTGCAAAGTTGTGTCCAGTGAGGAGGGCATGCGTCTTGCAGAGCTCATGAAATTCCTGGGTTTACCACCTTCTTGAGAACTTCCATGCAACGTCCTGATTCGAAACTCCACAAATGTACTTTTTAAAAAAAAATTTATTGTTATTTATGTCTTTTACATTTCGTATTCCCCTTGGGTAGCCCACCACCAATTCACCCGTGATCCATCTCCATGGTCCCTTGTATTCTTTTCTATTCCATTTTGTGCCCTTATCCTCCCCTCCCCC